>VYZR01110083.1:0-21890 GCA_013400675.1 Oxylabes madagascariensis | reverse complement strand
TTCGTAAAATGTATGATGGAGGTTGAGAAGATTTTTCTTCCTTGAACTATGAGGGGAAGAAATAAAGCATTGTTAATGCCTACAGTGGTCCTTGGAGTAAAGATTTCCCATCTTGTTGCAGGTTCCTGTGAGTGGTACATCAAAAGATTTAGTGTCAAGGATTTAACCTGAGTGGGCTGCACTCAGTCTCCTGCAGGAATTTCAGAATGACCGAACAGACCATGGTGGAGTGCAGAAATACGGATTTTGCCAATGAAACCTGTGGCCTGTAATGGTAAGCAAACAACAAGCACGCGTTTCCTGTCAGTGGTCCCAATAAAAGCCTGGAGCAATCTGCTGTGCCCAGCTGGGCACTGCAGGTAAAAAGTGCTTCCTCAGTGCTGCTGTGGTGGGTGAGCACCCAGCCCTGAGGGCTGGCTGGGTGCAGAGCAGTGTAACCTTCACTTGGGTGCTAGTGATGCCTCAGTTTGGGAGGTTCTGTAAACCTGTAAACCTCTTGCAGCAGTGAGGCAGTAACTGCAAGCTGTTTTGAGAAGTGACTTTTGCTACATCTTGAAGATTTGCTGTGTCTGTGGTATTATTTCAGGTTTGGAATTAACTAGTTCTGCTTTAATACTTGTTAACTGGCCTTAGTGTCAGCAAATCCAAAGGATAAAGCTTCTTCAGGAGAATTTAATTGAAGTGTCTGCTTTGTTTTAGCTGTGCCAGGTGAGATACCCACGTTTCCCCTGGTGAGTCAGTGATTTGCATGGTGCAAGTTTCCAGTGGCCTGTTAGCATTGGGAACAGTTTGACAGGGCTGGCTGTCAAACAAAGCCTTGGAAGTGGTAAGATGAAAGATAAGATGAAACAAGAAGAGTGATAGTGATTAGATCTGTGTTCAGACATTTTAGTATCTTAGTAGACAATCAAAACTCAGTGTGGAAACAAAATTCCATGAGGCATGTTGGTTGTCACTGGAAAGCTCTCGCTGCTTCTGCATGGCTCCCTCTTGGCGATCCAAAGCGGCTCACCTAGGCCCTTGTGAATGTTTGGCTCCTGTGGCCCTTTGTCTGGAGCAATGAAAAATACTTGTGCAACTCCTAACAAATTTTTTAGTGTGTTGCTATCAAGTGAGACTGAAAACAGAAGATTTCTGAAGGTTTTGGTCCTTTATCATTGTTTTATTTCAGAATGACTCCACAAAGGACCTTTCCAAAACTTGATATTACATTTTAGTAAATTTCTAAAAAAGAATTGTGGGTGTTTGACGCCTTTGTGTCCTGAGGTAGGGTATGACTCCAGAAACAATACTTCATCAGAAATGTCTGTCTCTTTGGTGGTGTTTTTAATATCTAACCTCCAAGGGAGGGAACTTCCTTATTGAAAGTGTTAGTTTTAGTGTTTTTGGCTGTGAAGTACGGATGTGGTGGTGTAACAAATGTTGCATGGTTAGTTTGGGGAACCTTAAAATTTTCCTGTAATGAATAGTATAGAGAAATAACATTTTTAAAGCAGGTATTTGATAGACTTAGTTTTGAAGTACTAGTCATTAAATAAAGGGAGATTGGAATTAATCTGTCTCCTTACCTTCCTCCTTCTTCCTTAAATAGCATAAAGACTTTGCTTTCATAAAGGGCATTTTATACATTAACAAAAATATTTGTGCTGCCATACCACCCTGCAGTGCACTGCTCCAGGTACTGATGCACTGTCACATCCTTTCTATGTCCATCTCTCAGCCTTGGGCTGGGTTTTACTTCCAAAGTGAGATTGCTCAGGGAGGAGTAGAGTAAGCAGAAATTCAGCTAGAAACAACCATGTTTGACAAAATCATTTAAAAAAAAAGTACTTGGCTCTGTAAAAATTAGAGATGGGGACAAAGAAGTCAAGGAAACTGAAGTTGGTTTTGATATGAATACATTGTTTGAATTTCAGCTGCCAGTTTGTATTTCTATTCACTTCAGTGGGGTGGGAATATTGTAGGTAGGAGAGAATGGAGCCTCCTTCTCTGTTTTACTGGTTTTAGATGGACTCGAACTGAAATGGGAAGTGATTTCTTATCTTACTCAGGGCAGGTGTTATCTTTTTCCTGCCTTGTCCCGTGCCATATTGCCATTGCACCTGCTCTGTGCAAATACCTTATTTACCCTAGAGGTGGGCAAGACTCATTTCTATGTTGAGCTGTACATTCCCCTTAAATAACTATGTGAGATAGGGAAAAAAATGGGAGCAATGTGCAATGTCCATTACACTCTCATTCACAGTGATTTTTTAATTTTTTGTCATTTTTTAATTTTGCACGTCTGTTGTTGTATCTAGTCATAGAAGAGTCCACTTACAGCCTGGTACTCTGACTCTGCCACATCTGTGCTTCTTGACTGCTTTATTGAAATGGATTATCTGAGGCATATTCAAAATATTGCAATACAGGTGACAGAGAATTCATTCTAGGTGTAATTAATTATATTGAGCCTAGAAAACTTGTCAGCCTGGGCTTTTTGTTTGCTATTTGCTGCAATCTGTAACCTAAATGAGATAATGCCTAAAAAAAAAAAGACTGTTCAAACACACTTTTCTTAAATTTTTGTTTTATTGCTGATTTCAGTAAAGGCTCAGTATTACCTAATGTGGTGCATTTTTTTCTTAAAAAACAGATACTCTGAAAATGTCAGGAGTTTTACTTTCTGTGAAAATCAGGGATGTTCTCATAGAAATTATTGGGGCTTAGACACCCAGAGACTCTGTCCCTATTCCTGTCTTAGCTGAACATATTTTTCCCCATGGTGTTGAAGTTTAATGTTCTGTGTTTCAGGGTTTTTTTCTGCAGTTTATATAGCTCAGTATTGCAGGTTTTAGTACTTTCAGTAACGGCACAAGCACTCGGCTTTTGATATAATTAAACTGAAATTACTCAGTGAAAAACTATCCTGGCTTCTGAGGACACTGTGTTCAAAGACATGAATTTTAAATAGGTCTGAAAACTGTAAGTGTAAGGGGGATATTGACTTTTGCAGTGCTAAGTTCAATTTTAAATCAGCTAAAATCAGAAAATCTATCTGTAAGATGTGACAGGGGGTCGGGAAGTAAAGAAATAATCACACACCTTGGTTTTGAAAGATGCAAAGCACAGCTCAATTCCCTTTTGGTGTGATGTATCTTTTTACACCCTGGAGTTTGCTGCTTGTGAAAACCAGTGTTATAAAAGGACTGCTTCCTCCCCTGCCCTGCTGAGCCAGACCCAGCACTTAATTATAAGGCTTAATAGATTTGTTGGTTGAACCATTACGTGTTTTCACAATAAAAAGTAACTTAGAACAGTAGTAAACTCTCCCGTGTTGTTCAGTTGCATCAGCCTGGTTATATGGACTCCTTTTTTCTTTTTTACTGACTTAGTTTCTGAGCTTGTCTTAAATTACCAATCGGTTTTCTGAACCATATTCTGTCACCATTTTCTGTCCTACGTGGATCAGTAGCACAGAGATTTCTTTCTGTGACTGTAATCTTTTTCTTCAAAGCACATCCTGAAATAATAGTGGTATTTAAAAATGAGCAATAAACACCCTCCCCCTGCCCCCGGCTTTAGCAGTGGTATTCTTGATATTCTTTTCCTTAGGCTGTGAGAAGTGATGAGTCAGTTTAGGAGCTCACTGCTGTGCTTGCTTTCCTACTTGTGGTTTGCTTTTCCTTTCCAAACCCCAGGCCAGCTCCGGAGCTCATCTATACCTCTGCTCCTGCTGCGCTCCCCCAGCCTGACAGGGCAGTGACCTGCCAAAAGTGGCTTTCCGTGCTGAATTTGTGAATGGACTCTGCAGAGAGCCCAGAAGGAGCGTGCTGCAGGTACCTGGTACAGGGTGGGGGCTCTGAGTGGGTGAGACCCTCTCCTTTGGCTGGTCAGAGCTGGCTGTGGGTGCTTATGGAACCACAGCCTCTGTTATTTCACATCTTCCACTTGTACAAGAGACTGAAAAACTGTTTCCAAATTAAACAACACGTTACTTATTCCTACTTTAAAAAGTGTTGGGAACAAACATGAGAGGAAGCAATCTACTGAAATAAGAATGTGAATTAAAAAGTTCAGTTTCAATGCTCTCTTTGCAGTGTATTTAGCACTACCATTGCCGTGGCTTTCAAGGTTCAAGGGCAAACCCTAAGTGATCTGGTGTCACTGAAGACACTCGAATGGCAGACTACTTTTTTATTGATTTGGCTTTTTAATGTAAGTATAGTTCTGAGTGCTGATATGTTGAAATGGGCATGCTCACTTTTTGTGAGAAAATAGAAGATGAATATAAGTAAGACTTTTTTTCTGTATTGCAGACGGAGCCCTTCAGCAATTTAATGTAATTAGGAAGGTGAAATTTCACATGAAAAACTTCAAAATATAAATAAAAAAGGTTAATTTTTGTAAAGAAACTCACTGCTAGCAGACAGATCATTAAAAACACACCTGTTCTCCACTCAGTACTTTTGTATGAGTAGAAGAAGCTAGGGTGGTTGCAGGCTAGCATTTGAAAGCAAAGTCTAAAAGGAAGTTTTGTCTTTAACATGAATGGTATTTCCTGTGGTGTATGTTTGGATTGCTGAAGTTCATTTCCTAGACTGAATTAGTAGTGGAGTCCACTAGACTGGAGATTATTTTTGTTTGAGATTCATAATTCTTCCACGAATCTCCTTCAATTATTCTACTGCATGTTTATAGATTCCTGATTCCCTTTTAATATCTGCTAATGGGTAATTACAGTCAGCAATCATTCTTGTCATGGAAATTGCTAAAGTAATTTCAGAAACACTGTTGTTATTTGTGTGAAACAAAAGACAGAATGGAAATCAAAACTGTACTGTCTGTAAAAATGAAGAAAGTGGTTCTGTTTGCTTTTATACAGAACTTATTGAGAGGAATAAGGCAATTTACATCGATTTATTGGGTTCTTGCTATTAGGGTTTGTTGTAATATTTCAGACTCTGCTCTTTGGTAACCAGGCAGCTCTGGGTCATCAAGTCTTGAGTCCTTGGCAAATGAACAACTAAGAGAAAAAATATTTTATAAATTATCCGGGTGGTTACTGTGGCTGTGTTCACTTGTGAATATATCAGGAGCTTTGAAATTAAAAACAGAACCACAATGTACTTGGATTCTGTTTGGAAAGGCTTTAACTTGTTCAGGAGCTGCTGTGAATAATTTTCCCAAGAGAGGGGGAATAGGATGTGATCCCTGGCTGTCTGTCCATCCTGGTGTGTGTGAGAGGCTGGGCAGGAGGGTGCAGGTTTTCCAGACCCACTCCCCTGCCTGAGCCAACACCTGGAAACTGCTCATGCTCTGCAGATGCAGAGAGCGAAGGGGGCCATCCCAAGAGCTGCTTTGTTGTTATCAGTCTGACCTCTGTATCTGATAACACATCATTCTTTCTGTTGCTCCACCATGCACTGCTGAGGGGAGGCTGCTCTTTGTGCCAGAGCTCCAGAGAGCTCCCTGGGATGAGAGACTTCGTGCTCTGCTCTCTCCATGTCTTGGATGCTCTCCCCTTTTTCTCTTCCCCACCTGCCCTGACACTGCTCCATGCAGACAATTCCTGGGGAGGAAGGGGCTGAAATTGCCCCACGCATCAACACCCCTGTGTTGGCGTGAGTTTCTTTAAAACACTTGGGCTCTGCAGGCTCTGCACAGGCCACAGCTCTTCTGCAGCTGTTGAGTCCAGGCTAGGTCTTAAGAAAACGTGGTGGATTGACACAAAGCGTGGTGGACATTTTCAACAAGCCTGGGATGAACAAGAGTTTCAGTCCAAGACTGGTAGAGTAATGAATTATTTTCTTTTGTATTTTTTGTGACAAAATTCTATTGATGTGTCAGTAGGAGACTGGAGAGTTTAGCAGTGCTTGAAAACTCCTGTCTATGGGGAGGAAAGCATAGAGCAATACCCAGATTTGTGGGAGGCAGAGATGTTGTCTTTTTTGCTTGCAGGTGAAAGGTGGCTGTGCTTTTGTCAGGTCTTGCCCAGTACTTACCTAGAAGAGGTCCTGGTGCTGAATCTGAGCACATCCTTGTTCCCACTGGCTTGAAACACAGTAGGTTTGGAAGGTAATAGGTGTTTGGATTCATGTTCTGGAAGGTGTTCTTTTGCTCAGGGGTTTTTTTATCCAGTGTGTGATATCACCTATGACAGAACCTTTTTCTCTCTCTCAAATCTACCTTCTGCATTTCCAGAAGGCTGTTGGAAAAAATTCAAAGGAGGAAAGACACAAGAAGTGGGGACTTTTAAAGTGGGAAGTGGTAGTGGCAGTGTGACATGGGATGCAAATTGAAACTAATTTGAAGTTGAATTATTCATCTCGAAGTAGCATTTATACGATGCATTATGGGTTCTTGATAAATCAATAAGGTACTGTCGGGGAGTTTCTTTACCTAGCAGAGTTTTAAGAAGAAAATTGTCTGACCCATGGGTCATTCATAATTATTTGCAGTGCCTATCTCTGAAGATCAGCCAGGAAGAAACAAATCAATGAGATAGCTATCTCTTTTTTATTAAAATGGGTTAGACTATTGAAAAGACATGTCTCTTCCATTTGATGTCCTGTAAAACTCTTCAATAATATTCAGAGATAGTTCCAAGCTGACACTGCACCCATTTTTCATTTTCTGAGCAACAGATAAATGAACCACAGCCACACAGTATAATCCTGCAGAACAGACATTGTCCTTGGTACTTTTTTTCATTGACATAGTCAGGAGAATTACAGAAAGCAAGCTGTGAAGTAACTTTTCCTGGATTTTAATATTAAGTAGCCCAAGACAGGATAATTTGTTCCACATAATTGTGAATCTATGGTAGCTTAGCAATTAATAGTTATTTTTTGAAAATGGATTCTGCTAATTGGAAAGATAAAGTTCCCTCTCAAAATACCTCTATATAATCAAAATTACCATTAGAATCATATTTCTGCAAGTATATTAAAGAAGGTCTTCATTGTTTTTGTTCTGAAATACACTTTTAGAAGGAACTGGGATGGCAAGCTTGTCTTCTCTTTCACATAGTCATTCACATCAGGCAGAGTGAGTTCCTGCACCCCAGCCCCATGGTAAAGGAATTCTTCAGGTTGTTTCATGAGCTTCTGCCTCTCTGGTGCATCAGAGGCCAGACCTTCCCACTGTCTGGAGTGTGTTGTCTTTGTTACTGAAAGACAAATTCAGATTGAAATACTTGCACCTGTGCACAACTTCTGAGAGTTTCTTTTTCAGGACAAAACTGGCTTACATCCAAGTGCAGTTTCTTTTGACTTGAAAAATACAGTAAAATATGATGAAAATATTTCTATTTCTTCTTCATCTCTCCTTTAAGTGTCAGCAGTTTCTGAATTCACAGTTCTTTTCAAGAGCATAATTATGCACATGCAAATTGTAGGAGTACCAAAATAATTTTTTTTAAGTGAAAAATGAGAGGACTTTAATTATGGTGAAAAGCTCAGTAATAACTACTACAGGTGAGACATTAGGTATACCATTAATTATAAATGAGAAAGATTCCATTTTATTTGCTTATTATACATATATACTTATTAATATGTTAATATATATACCAGTTTATTCTGTTACTGAATAAGAGTGATGCAATATGGTCTTTTTTTTGTGATTATTCCAAGTTCATGCTATACTCTGGGAAAGAAGTTCTAGTTTCTCATTTTGCAAAAGTACACTTTTTTCTTTTTTCGGTCCAGTCTCACTGTTGATCTATCTGGTTTTGCCTGCTTGCTCATTAATAATCGGATGGTATGTTAGTGTTTGGCTCTATTTACCAGAGGCAGAATTTCTCAGTATGGTTTCTGAAACTTTTACTGCTTTTAGTGTGAAAGCAGTCAGAACGTGTGTGTGCAGTTAAGCATTTGGTTTTTGAAAGTAACTGGCTGAGGTTTGGCTTCTCTGAGGAAAAAAAAAAAGTGGATTTTAGTGGGTTCTTTCTCCCTGGAGCAGTGGCCTTGGGCACCATGGTGATGGCAGTCAAGTGGCAAAGAAGCTGCCGTCCTGTTATCAAGTTTTAATAAGACTTATGAAATCCTGTTTTTCATGGTTCCCTCCATCACATCCCTGTGCTTCTTTTTTATGGCTCTTGGCATTGAATAAACTATGTTCATGAACCTATTTGAAAAACACTGGTCATTAGAAATTAACAATACACTTTATTCCTTAATGTTCATTGTTAGCAGAACACATGTATTGCCTTGGAAACAGTATTACTTAGGGTGGAATCAAATACTCAGAACTAGATGACGAGTATCTTAAAAAAGTTTAATGGATTTTGGCTTGGACAGCTATATTCTTTGCTCGTATTTGTATGCCTTAATTAAAGTTTGAAGTGAATAAAAGAGGATTTCTTAATTTTTCAGATGCATGTTTTGAGAAAGAATGCCAAGTGTATTGTGATTAAAGATTATGTGTACACATAGATACAGATGCACACAACTTCCAAAGAGTTGTGAGCGTTCAGTTACAAACACGCTCACAGGAGCTGTTTGCTCAAAAGGAGAAGAAGCCCATGTCGTACATTTGCAGATGAAAATGTTTGATTGCCAGAGCAAGGTGAGCAGATCAGCCCTTGGTGAGCACTGCCCACGCATGAGGCTCCTGGCTCCCACCCGCCTGCAGCACGCAGCTTTTGCTCGCTGGTCAGAGCATGCAGGTAGAAAGTTCAAGGAAAGTTTAAGGAATCAACTCTTTTTATTCCCTCTCCCTTGGGGAACATTGTGTATGATTAACTATGAATTTACTAATCTTGTCTCTCTTCAGGATTCATCCCAGGAAATGAGATTCAAGCTTATGGAAAGGAGTTAGAGACTTGCAAAGTAACAATTAAAAAACCCCTCATGACAAAAACACCTATCTGCACCAATGCAAGTTGATCTGGACTTTCATGCTTAGACCTGATGATGAATTACCTGTGGTTTTGGGGAGGCTAATTCTTGCTTTTGATTGCACTGGAAATCTGAAGTTAATGCTCATGAGAAGTAAAATCAGAGGACGTGAGTTACTCGGTGTGCCTGAAGATCACAGGGGCAGCAGCGAAACAACAAAACTTCTCTTTGAAGCGGTGGCTTCAGCTGTGTCAGTGTGTGCACTGGGAGCTGAGAGAAACAGCAGCCAGCCTGGGAGAAGATGCCAGCTAAAGGGAAGTACTTCTTCAACGAGAGCGATGACTGCCGGATCTCAGATCCGCTCTACGAGAAGTACCGCTACACCAGCCAGCAGCATCCCCTCCTGCTGCTGCTGCTCTTCATTGCCATCTTCCTCTGGACTACTCTAATCATAATCTTTTTTGTTACTGCTGTGAGTAAACTTCCTTTGTGTGTGTTCAGTGTTTTCAGAGATGATAAGGAGTCGCTGTGACAGCACACTAAATGTTTTTGGCTATATAATATTTTGAACCACATGGTGTCAAAGTTGCAGTGCTGAAAGATATCAAGTAACTGTGCATGTAGTACTGTGCCTGTTTTTGAAAGGATGGGATAAGAGGAGAAGGTTGTCAGGCACATGCACAGTTACTGTAAGGATTGCTTTTCATTTCTATATATTAGGAACAAACCCTAATCTGTATTGAACAAGAACATAAGTTAAAATGTCCTGCATTTCTCATATTTTTTAAAAGAGTAATCTAAGAAATATAAAATATTATGATGACTTGTTGGTTTTCCATCAGGTTATTCCTGAGGTGATTTTTTCTTAAAAGATTTGTAGATGCTCATTTCCTTTTCCTTTTTTTTTTTTTTTTTTTTTTTTTTTTTTTTTTTTTTTTTTTTTTTTTTTTTTTTTTTTTTTTTTTTTTTTTAAAAAAAAANTTTTTTTGTTTTTTTTGTTAATAAAAACACAACAGGAGCCTCCCAGTATAATGGGTGATCGGTGGAACCAATATTTAGTTAGCAAAGAGTGGTGATCCTATAGGCATAGAAAAGGAGCAGCTTAAAGATTTTTTTTGTTGTTGTTGTTATGCAGTGAAATTGAGTTTCTGATTTTTTTTTTTTATTTTTCTGATTTTTTAATTTGATTTTCTGTAAAGAGAATTGGTATTGTACGAGCCCAGCTGACAGCTGGTAAGAAGAGGAGTTGATTTAAAGATAATGTTGTAAAAAGTTAGTAAAGTAGCTATTATAATCCTTCATTGCCTTTTAACCCTGCTTTCCAAACACTGCGCTTCATGACAAAGGGTCTTCAAGTCCCTCTTTAGCAGCAAATCAAATTTTACCAATTGCACTTGTATCCTTTTTACCTTTTATTTCTTAGGAAGGGAAAAAAGTAGCAACACTTTTTAACAATTTATCCTCTGTAAAACTTCGAGCACCGTTACACTCCTCTTTAGCAAAGTTTGAACTCTAGCTACATTTCTTTGGGTATATCTGCATTATAGATACAGTAAATTTAGAATTTAGTGGTTTGGGATTTGCCTTTTAAGCTAATTTGGAAAATAATAACGGTGGAACTGGGGTAGAATGAGTATCTATAATAGTATTTATTATATTATCTCTGTATGTGTGAATATCAGAAAGTGTTCGTGCTGCCACAGCTAGTCCACTTAAAAACCCAGGTTAACTTATTTCGAAGGTATCCAAGCTGTTTCCAGGGCAGTATAGATGCATTTGTCATTTTTCCCAAGTGGACATTTGGACCTGCTGTAACCCTTTGTTGTGCTTTTGCAGGAGGCACATTCTCACCTTGCCTTCATCATCGCAGTGTGCGCTGCCCTGGCCGTGTTTGCAGCCATGTACTTACTGCTGTGCATGGAATCCCTGTTCCGGAGGTGGCTGACCCTCTTTGGAGTGATGATTTGGGTCTGCTTCCTCACTGTGGGATATGTATCCCTTTTTGAAAAAGGAGGTGATTATCAGCTGTGGGAACAGGTCTGTATGCTGTGTTCATTCAGGTACTTACACAGAACTGGCTGTGGATGTGTTTGCATGAGTGTGTTTGTTGCTTTAGTCTTTCAGAATGTTGTAACAACTCCTCTGAGATCTGGGTTAACTTTTAAAAATGGCTTTGCTGATTTATTGCAGTAAATTTTAGTTGGTATTCTATATCATAGTGAAAATACATATCATAGTGAAAATGTCTTAATTGAATAAACCTATGTGGGAATTGCATCTTTAAATTGTAATTGAATCGGATTTTTATTTAGGATTTTTACTAAATCTTACTTACTATGAATTAATTTCTGAGTGACTTTTTTGTTAATAATGCTTGCTTTGTTAATTTATTTGGGTAAAGGGGTGTTCAAGAAATGGATAAAGGACTCCAGAGCTGGGTGTGCCCTAGGGAGCAGGTTTTTAAGTCAGTGGGAGAGGCGAAGTGAACAATAAGGATTAATGACACATCCTGGCATTGCTGGGTGTGGCTAAACTTCTTTGCTTGCTATCTGTGATCAGAAGATGGGTGATTTCATGAAGCCAAAAATATCATAATTTGTAGGAAACTCCTCCTAAGATCTAATAATGCAAGCAGAAGAGTTTTAATTAAATAAAAATGACTTTTTATCTTGTTTTATAAACTCTGACCCTTCCCTTCTTTATTTGAAGAAAGAAAGGTATAAATTATCAGTTAAACAACCAAAATCTGATTTGCATTATGGCCTGGATCCAGCACTGTACATTTAAAGTTGCTGTTCCGTATTTTTTAATTTAAGGAAGTGCCTATTACCTTAGGAACCCCCCCCAAATGTATTGTTCTTAACTATAAATGCAAATATGTAACAAAGCGAGATTTGGTTTTGCTGCTTTCAGTGCTGCACGCCAATGTGGTGTCGTCATGTGGTAATAATTCATTCATATTGATTTTAAGTCTAAAATATAAGGACGCCCTACTCTGAAAAGTGAATAGATTTATTTCAGACTTCCAACACAAGTTATGAATTCATCACTAATTAAAGCTACTCTTTAAATGCAGGTATGGCCTTTGTTTGTCCGGCCTTTGCTTGTGCTTATAAAGCTATCACAGAGCATTCAGAATATTGTGTGATGAGGGTTGCAAATACAGCAGAAAAAAATGTTTTTACACCAGCTAAAATAGTTAGATATACACAGAAAAATATTTTCATTGAATTAAAACTTTTATTTACCTATTTGTCTGATTATTGTTGTCCCAGTCAAACTACCTATTCTGGGAAAATATTTAAGGGCAGACTGGACCTTGAGACTTCCTCGAAGGAAGCTGTTGTCTGGAATGGCACAAGTTCAGTTGCTGTGGTGAGATGGAGCTGAGCCAGGAATGCTGCATTACATTCCTCTGATCAGGGTTGTTAGTTTCCATATATATATATGTGCTAACACTTGTAACAAGTCTATAAATGTGGATTTAAGTTTTGCAGACCTTCCCACTGATCTGGAGCAGTTTAGTTCTGCATTTTGTAAAATCTGTGTAGCTAAATATGTGGTTAGTGGTAATAAAGGTTGTTCTCTTGTGGGAGGACCAGGAAGTATTGGTTGGATTTTTGGTTTTTATCAAACATGAAGCAAACATACACATGTGACTGGGTGATGTTAAAATTAGAAAAATATCTTCCAGCAGGTGAGAAATCTGATTCTATTCAGTAATGCTACCCTTGCAACACACTGTTCCTGATGTGTGAGTACAAAGTGTACCCAAAGTGCATCTCCAGTGTAAAGGATAAGTTCAGGATAAAGGGCAAGAAAAAGTGAAAAAATTGTAGATGATATGTCATGTTAACCCATCTTGTCTATGAACCTATAGCTGTTAAACCCTCAAAACTCTTAGAACTACCGCTGACCTTATGGTTTTAACTGTGTTTTGACATGTCAGTATCTAATTGTTCAGCCAGAAATTGAGCAAGAATCCTACTACTTTGCTCCTATTTCTGTAGTGATGTTTGGAATTTACCTAATAATGTGTATGCATAATTCTTTTTTATTTTTTGTTTTCTCTCCAAAGGTGCCATTCTTTCTGTTCATAATCTTCACAGTTTATACCATGCTACCCTTTGGGATGAGAGGTGCTGTTGTAATTAGTGTTGCTTCTGCTCTCTCCCATATTATTGTTCTTACCACTGTGGTAAGTGTGACTTCTCAAGAAAATAAGGAATCCTTTCTATTTCAGGTAAGGAAATAACTTGGTTACACAATGAAATACCCTAGTCACGTTACCCTTTGCTTTTGGCATAACTATTCTGTTTAGAAAAGTTCCAGACTTGCACATTGATGTTTCAAGTTCGTGGATTTGGAGCTTGGGCCCAAAAACCCTTGAGGTTTCTGTAAAATTGCAAATTTTTAAATCTCTAGTGCATTTTGTTCTTCTGACTTAAGTGGAAGAAAGCAGGATTGTTCCATTAACTTTTAAACTAAGCTATTAAAAATATGCCTGGCTTAGTCACAGTCACTCTTCCCAATCTGTGCCCTTTCAGGTGGGTCTCCCCCCCTTCATCAGGCACTGCCCACAGGGTGGATCAAAAGGGCTCTGCTGCCCTGGGGTGTCAGCTGGGCCTGGCAGTGCTGCTTGCTGTGTTCAGGGCTCCCAGCACTCATTAGCAGGGTGTGTTCCCAGGAGCACCCCAGCTCATTCCGTGCAGGCCTGTGCCAGACTCCACAGCATGCTGATGCAGGAGTTTGTGCGCTGGTTTTCCACAAGTCAAACACTGGTGCCTGCAAATAAATGTTAAACGATATCATAGGGTTTTCTGTTTCGTTATTCTGCCTGTGACTGTGAAAGTTAAGATCCATCCTGGGTAATAGCAACAGTGATTTGTTACGGGATGGGGTAAGAGGAAATGAGACGTGGTCTGGGATTGATTGTTTTTTATGGGACTAATATCTGTGTTAGTGAAGTATCAATGGCTGCCCTGCAGTAGGTAAATATTTTTCTTCTCCTGCAGCTCCTTGCCAATGCTGTAATTTTCCTTTGTGGCAACTTCATGGGTGCATTTCACAAACGCCAAATGCAGGTTGCTTCGTGGGATTTGTACAGATACACCTTAAAGTGCATTCAGGTCCGAATGAAACTGAAGATTGAAAAGAGGCAACAAGTGAGTGAGCTAGTTCATGTTAGGAATTGCTTGTTTTAATTTCCAAAGTCTGTATAAATTCATAAGGTTAATGACTAATCCAAGTTGAAAAGCTTGGACCAATCTTTGAGATACCCACCTAGTGTCAAAAATAAAAGTTGTGCCATTTGTAACAAAAGAAGGAAGTTAAAGGGAGGAAGCTGTTTTCTGGGCTTGTCTACATGAAAATCACAGTATTTGTAACAGCAATGTAATTGCCAGTCATTTTAGTTCCTTTTTTTCCTAGAATAAACTGTTCTTGGGACTGGCCTAAGGTAACTTAAGAGGACATACCCTTAATGCCCTGAAATACCTTGTAAGGTAATTTTAGCAGTTAGTTTTATGCTTTCCTTGGTCACATTTTTTTACATTGAATTCTAAAGCATTAATTGTTCTTATATTTTATTGTCTCACAAACTATTTTTCCTTTGCTAGAAGGAGAAAATTGGATGGAAAGGAAGAAAAAAAAATCATATAATAGATTAAAATATTTATTTCCATAAACTCTAGTGGTATTCAAGGAATAAGCAAGGAACATGAATTTCTTACTAAGGAAGAACTGTAGAGAGATGCCAAAGCTGAAACCGGGGCACCTTTCCTGGTATAAATAGGGTTAAGAAGAGCTCTATAAGGTTAGCTCTACCGTGTTCTCTGCCAGTTATTAGATAAAAAGAAGGGGCTGAACGGTGACTGACCTGATCAAACTGGAAAGAAGAAAATGCTACACTGCTAGTGCGATCTGTTCTCTGATGCTAATCTTGTGAGATGAGATGAAATCTGCATGAAAGCCCTGGCAGAATTTCCCCCCGCAGCCGCCAGGGAAGCCTCTGATCACCTTACACAGGCAGTGTGCTCTCGTTTCCTCGGCAATGTGCTCACTTCCATGGGTGTTCAGCATTTTGGGTTTGGGATTGGTTTTTTTTAATGGTTGCTTGTTTGAAGTGTAAATATGCTTACGTCTATGGAGAGCTTTATTTTCATCCACGTCGCAATTTGTCTGGCAATTCTGAATATCCTTTCTGCCACCCACTTTTTCTCTGTGAAAAAGATGTGAGAACTGTAGTTCAGGGTTGCTTCCTAGAAAACCGTGTGCTGTGTCAGCGTCCCAACAGGGCCTGTTATATTCCCTGGGATTCGGCTGTCAGGCTAAGTCCTTTCCCAGGGTTGACTCTCCTAGTACCAACAGTAGCTGAGGGAAAGGAGGTGTTTCTGTTTCTGGGATCAGTCTCAAACTAAACTGCTGCCTGTGTAGACGAGTACTTGATGCTCAAGGACTGTCTCTTCCCACTGTGATCCCAGGGTATTTTTTCTCGGGGGCCGGCACTGGTTAAATAACCCCGGCAGCTCACTGCTGCCTGCACAAGGCTGCATTGGGAATTCAGGAAAAGGGACAAGCACTTGGTCCCAGGGGACAGCATTTAGCATTTTACTTGGCTGCACAATGTGTTAATCTTGCTGTTGATGTTGTCTGAGAAAGTTCCTGCTTGTTGCTGCTCCACACAACATTTCCTCTTCCATCTCTGCGGTGAGAGAGCCTTTCCTCGCTCAAAGTATTCTCTTTTTGTCATCTCCTTCTGCCCAGCAACTTACCAGGGTCTTCTTTGAAGAATGGACATTGGAGTGAGAGCCGGTGTAAAACATGCCCTGAGTATTCAAATGATGGAGGAGTTTGTTCCTCGTTCAGCTCAAAGGATTTCATTTCAGTGGCACTGCTGCAGTTTAGCTACAGCAGCATGTAGCTGACGCTTTTGCATCTATTGCTGCTTTTCCGGTGTTTGAGAATTTACAAATATTTTTAATACTGAAGAGATTGTTAGGTACAAACCACAAACTTTTACAGAAGCTTTCTCAGGCTTTGTCTACATAGCACTGACATTAGTGGACAAAAGAAAATGTAATTTATCCAGAAAATGTAGTACTGAATACTGACATTTTTGTGTATGTGACTTTCGTGGTTACAAAGGGATGTCACACCTAGGCCACAAGGAAGAAAATAAGAAATATGCAACATAATTGCGAAAGAAGTAATTTGGCGAACAGCAATGTAAAAATGTCTTCTGGAAAACCTGACATGCATTACTTAAAAGCTATTTGAATAAAGGCATTTTTGTTTTGTTGTTTCTTTTTATTGCCTTCTTGCAGTCAATAGAATTCTGCAGTTTCATACTTGCAGTGTTAATAATTTTGCATAATTATTCCTTTCCCCCCCTTTTTAGGAAAATTTGCTTTTATCCATCCTGCCTGCTCATATCTCTATGGAAATGAAGCTGGCAATCATTGAGCGACTGAAAGAAACTAATGATAACAGGCAAATGCATGACAACAACTTCCACAGCCTATATGTAAAACGGCACCAAAATGTTAGGTAAGTGGAAACCCTAGAAAAATTGAATTAATATAAACTTCTGATTCTTATGAATACATACGGTCCAGAGAAATTAAAATTTGAAGGCAGACTTTCAGGATGAAGTGAGCTGCTTTCCTGTTACGGGAAGATAATGTGTGTGGAGCTGGTGTGCTGTCTTTTAAATCAGGGGAGATACTTGAACCCTTTTTGCTGGAGTTGCCTCCCAAAGAGGAGAGAGGTGTTTTCCGTTAAATGTATTTCAATAATTATGCTGACTGTGGAATTGATGTATCTTCATATTTCACTTTTCCTGCTTTTTCCTTTTGCTTCTGTCTAGCATTCTTTATGCAGACATCGTAGGATTCACTCGCCTTGCCAGTGATTGCTCTCCTAAGGAGCTTGTAGTGATGCTGAATGAACTCTTTGGAAAGTTTGATCAGATTGCAAAGGTAGGTTTACAGTTTGTGCTGCAGGATAAAAGCCTTTGGAAAAAGAACTCTTTTTGCACAATAGGAGGCAGCTGCATGTTAGTCCGGAAGCCAGAAAGGCAAGACTGCTTTTGCTTTAAAGCTAACTGGCAAAATCACATTAAAACAAAATGTAAAACAAAAATGGGAAATTTAGCAAGTTGCTACTGTAATTCCAGTCCTTGGGTGTGGAGGTTTGTCTGCCTCATTTAGGAAATTGTCTGATGGTGATAAGTGATTGCAGCAGGGCTGTAGGAGGTTCTGTGTCAAACTCCACTGAAGAGCTTTGCTGTGTTCAGCTTGAAGGTTGGTTTGACTCTGCAAATGGAGAACTCTCAGACACATATTTAAATTCATAAATTCAGAGGCATCAGGCAAAGAGTTCTTTAGGTCAGGACTGAGCTAAACAAAGCTTCCTGTTACTAATGGATACTTACAAAAAAGTGGAAGAATGGGGAGTAGTTGAAAATGGTTCCTATTAAGACATACCCTCAATACTGACCCTTCGGCCTGGCAGGAATTGCTACCACTTCCACGTGCTGCTTGAGGTTAATCTTTTGCAGCTATAGTCACAAACTCAGGTTTTTATTTCTCACATTACAGGGACTGTATCACCTACATGTTTGTGTGTTGTGTTTGTGAAATCCTAAAAATTTGTCAGAAAAAGTTGGAAAACTCTAAAATTAATAATGTAGCAGAGGAAAGAAATTGCTGTAATTCAACCATTGTGGATATCATTGAATAAATTCTTAAATATGCCACTGATTAAAACCTGACTAAGACATTTTTGACTAAATGACATGGCTAATCTTCGCATTTATCTGAATTCAGTTGCTGTTAAGCGTTTAAGTACTGACAAATAAAAGTTATTCTATATTTATTGCAATTGTATTGATGTGAAGCAGCTATAAAGACAGAGTAAGTTATGTCATCTTAGTTGCCAAATGGCAAAATTTCTTTTAATGCTGAAGTAGAAGCTGAGGTTAAACACATTTGGTCAGGTTTTATAACTGTTTTGCAGATACAAAATTAGAAAAAATTCTAGATTTTGAGTGATGTGTTTGAATTTCTCCTTGCTGTCTGCAAATTGCACTCTGTCTGGATTTAGTGAGTCAAGGTCTTTTGCAACTCTGTGGTTGAGCTGTGAGAAGAGGTTCCTGCTTTTTGTGCTATTTTTGTTCTGCCAGAGAGTATTCTGTCATCTTTTCCCTAATGTACAAATGTTGCAAGCTCCAATTTACCTAATAAAAAGTGATGGCTAAGCTGGACATTGAGCTGGATGCTGAAGTGCAGCAGCTCTAATCCAGGGCTGGGTTTCCCTGCTGATCCCTCTGAGCTTGTCACTTGTGGCACCACTCAGAACCCACTGGGGTGGATTAAGATGTGGAGAATGATGGGTGTTCCCTAAAGGCTTTAACTGATGAGGGAGAACAGCTCAGTTTGGGAAATTGCCACACATTTGGGCTGATTTTGGAGTTGATTTAGGAACTGTGCTCCCACCACAGGTAGGGTTGGACAGCTGGAGGTATTGGCTGGCCCAAATTAAGCCATCTCTGCTCGTCAGTCAAACACCACACAGCCTTGCAGATTTAGCCCTGGCTTGCTTGCAACCTTTGTAGTTAAAATTATTCAGTAAAGTGTTAACAAAAGACAGTATCAGAGGCTTTTTGCCTTCTCCTGACAGTCATTGGCAGCAGTATCCTCTGTTGCACAGTTAGGAAAAATTTTCTTTTGCTGCCATTTAGTATTGGGTTTTTTGTTAGCAATAGCAAACTGTAGTGTGTGCCAGCTTCCTCTTCAGTCATGTTTGAAATAACAAAAAAACCCCATTTGGCATCTGCACAGCTACCAGGTTGGGCATCTGAATTTCTAAGTTTTCCCTCAGTGCTTGGAGGTTTTATAACACCTCACACTGTTATGTATGAGGCTGACTTGTAAAAATAGAGGGAAAACTGCCCATAATGCAGATGAAGATTAAAAGATAGATAAGTAAATTTCATCCTTTAGATGATAAGTTCTGTGATGGTTTTATTTATAGTTTTTTCAATTGAACACAGTTCCAAGAAAAAAGTGAGAAACTAACAAGATGGTTTTATTTGCTTTAAGTGGTCATTTTTGCTCTGTCCAGTGAGCAATGTCCAGGCATTCAGATGTGGGGAAAAAGAAGTAAGCTTTGCTTCAACAAGGATTGAACAAAGCCTGATTTTCTCAAACCAGAGCCTTTGGAGCTGTTAGCCTACTTGTGGTTAATTTTTTCCTGTTAAAAATGTTTGGTGTAATTTTGCAGGAGAATGAATGCATGAGAATAAAANAAATTCTATTCTTAGGCAAGTGACTGCTTCTTGACCTTCCCTTCACGGGAGAAATGTGTGTCTTCGGCAGTGCGTTGTGTTGACTTAGTTAATCCATGCTGTACACAGGGATAATTCTACATTTGTGAGTTTAGCTAATTCTACATTTGTGAGTTTAGCTAAAGAACAGTTGTGCTCCTTAGGTCAACAAGGCCAAGCTGTGTCTTTACCCAGTGTTTCTGCTAATGCATTGATCAGTCTCACTTGATTTATATCAGCTTTATATCCACCACCACTCAAACCCCACAGACAACTCAGAAATTGAAATGCACCCTGATGGGCAGTATCCCAGCAAGGAGAGTCTGGAGCTGTTGTTTGTTGTGCATTTGCCATGGGCAGAACGAAGGGAAGGGAGTGGTGCTGAATGGAAGGATTGAGGCAGAGCAGGAATATAATTTGCCATGTGCTCTCAGTGATACAAGGATTGGGTCTGAGGTTGGTCTCTTGTAGCCTTTTTAAGATGCTCGTTGAACAGAACAAATAAAAATGTTCTTCAAAACCACCAGCATTTGCATTTTCCTTGTTTAGGAAAGTATACTCTTTTCCTGTTTTCTAAGTTAAATTTAAGGATTAGAATTCACCTAAAGAACCCACTTTTTTCTTTCTTATTTGGTAGTTTGCACTAAAAAAAGGCCATTAGAAGGCTTCTCCTTTTTTTTGTTCCCAAATCAAACCTTGATTTTTTTTTATTTTTTTTTTTCTTTTATGTCATGGTAGTCTGTGCAAATTGGTTTCTTTTAGTAAGTGGTTCTAACCAGTGACATTATAGCTTTACTTATTACCTCTCTACCTCTGACAGCTTTTAGGTATAGGCTTGTAACTTAAAAATTAAAGTGCTTTATCAAGTGATAAGGGGTTATGGATATCAAAATACTTTGCATTGGTGACCGAAACAGGAAGAAAACTACTTGGAGCTTGGTTAACAGTTACACCACCAGCCAGGCTGAAGGGTTTAGTGTGTTGATTCAGCATGAATAAACAAGAATACAGAGTTGTAAAGTTTCTTTTGTTGGTAAAGCAAACAGCATGACTCTGAATATGGCACAAAAACATACTTTGTTAGTCACGTTTAGGACCTTTGACTAATCTTGAAAACCCTGATTATTCCCTTATGGTTGTCAGGTTTATAGTTGATAAGCTGGTAAAGAATTTAGCTGGTTTAGTTTGTCATGCTGATTCAGAAACATTATCCTTATTACTTCTTCTGCCTATAGCTGTGTAGCATTCACTCATCTTGAGTTTCAGAACTGGCCAGAGGAAACACCTTCCACTTGTGGAAGACTGAGCTTGACAGGGTGGAAGGGGTATTATTCACTATCCAAATGTTATTGTATTGTATTTGTATCCTGTTCCACAGGGAAATTACTTGCTGGAGATTCCTCATTCCAATGTTAGCTAGTCCTGCTCCTTTGCAAGCAGTTTTGTCATTAAGAGCCAGCTAGAGGTTTTGTTTAAAATAGGAAGCATATCTATTTTGAGTTTCTGTAAATGAATAAATTTGAAGGACTTTTGAAAGGATGCAGGAAAACTTCTAGTTTTATAAGTATTTTCCTTCCAGGGACAGAGTATCCTTGTTCATCTTCCTTGTGATTTTAAAAATTACTTGCATTCACAACAGTGTGATACACTACTAAACTAGAAAGGAGCAGTATAAAACCAAAACTAAAAATGCATTTATGACCAATTCTCTCTAAAGTGTAAATGCCTGAAAGCTCAGCATGTGTTATTCTCCTGTCAGCACAGGACACCGGGTGCAGCGTGTTGGGTGTTCTGTCCTGGCATGGCAAGGGCAGCAGTGCGTGCTGCAGCCTGCCTGTGAGAGCAGCTCTTGGTGATGTGCTTATCCTGGAATCCAGTAAGATTCAGTAACTGCTGAGAGATCACTGGCATCTAGCTTGAAGAGAAGTTTGCAGTAAAATCGGAAATGTCCTATGGCAGTATGTGATTTGAGGGAGAGGGGAGGAAGCTTGATAAAATGCAAAATGGTGGGTAGTGAACTAATGTACTGCTTTTTGGAGTAAGTGGAAGCACATGGCTGTGTTTTAAGGCTCAGGGCACAGACATCACTCAGAATGCTCCAGTCTCTGTAGAAGAAAATGATGCTTTAGAGCAAACTTTAAAATTTCAGATTTGAAGGTTCACCTTAATTGCAAAAGTGTGTAGTCAAGGTAACTTTTTTTTTTTCTTTTGAGAAAATTACCAGTAAACAAATAAAAGCACGCACCCTCTGCAGTTCAACTCTTAGTGTTGGCTTAAAAAGACCTGAGGAAGTTTTTATTCTTCCTTCTTAGAAGCTATTGCTGGTAGTTTTCAGGTCTTGGACACATTACCTTCATGCAAACCTACATCCGGCTTTAGGAAGGAGAGGTGGATGGGACAGTGATTCCCTTGCTCTCTGTGGTTAGGCAGCAGTGCTGCACACTGCCACTTTCCATTCTGGAATTGTGCTTTTCCCAGCCCTGAGCTATTGGATTGTAGGACAGTGTCTAACCCCTCCGTGCCAAACAAATTGAGAAAAGCGTGGGAAGATGAACAATGAGAAAGTAGAACTTAAGAAATGCTATTTTATGAACTCGCTTCAGTCTCTTGTTGAGAAATTATATGGAAAGATATTACTCATAATTTATGTGGAAATATATGATTTGGGATACTGAGTGAAATAAAATTTAAGGGAAAGTGTGAATAGGTACAGAAAAATCCTGGCTGCTCTCCTCAGAAGT
>VYZR01110081.1:0-33306 GCA_013400675.1 Oxylabes madagascariensis | reverse complement strand
GATCTATGAAAGATGAGTGAATAAGGTGAAATTTAAATTTTTTTTGATGCCACATAGCTGTACTCTGGCAAAATGTACCTTATGTTACTTTCTGTCAGAGAACTCCTATTACAATGGAGGCAACAGTGTTTCAGTGATCTCGATAATCAAATTTTCACCAACATCTGCTGTGAAGATTTGCTTTTTAAACCCTTGATTTTTGTAATTAAGTTAATGATACTATCAGATCTCATTATTTTATAACAGAAATTAAACCCCATGTCTCAAAATAGGCTTGAAGCGAAAGTTAGACACATTTGAAGCAGTTTTTCTATTTTCAAGTCAAAATTAAATGTGAAATTTTTGCAGAGCTAAAGTGCTACTGCTACCTCTAATTCCTCTAAGTTCCTCTTTCAGGCCAACTTTCACTGTGAACATTGCTAAACAATTTGCTAATTGGCAGTTTGGTGGGTGAGTTGCAGATCTCTGGAGACAAATAAAACAATCTAAACAGAAAACACCACATGTGTATGGCTGTCTGCAGAATCATCAGAGCCCAGTGCACTTCCTTCCTTGGCTGTGTCCACTGCTGGAATTTGGCCCAGAAGTGGCTGGATGTGCCCCACAGTCAGTTTTGCCTGGACTTTCTAAGTGCCCACCAAGACTTGGCACAATTCCCAGTTGGGCACCCAAGTTCCTGCTGTCTCTGGTGTATCCCAGCCCCCAGGGCAGGGTAACAAAGCTCCTGCACAATCACTCAACTGATCCCAGCTCTGAGCTGCACCTGCCCAAAGATGTGGGTCTCACAGAAGTTGGCCAGTCGTGACTTGGATTACACATTCTTCCAGTCAATAACTCTTTCAATATGTTGGGAGTTTCTGGTATAATTACACTTCAGTTTATTTGAAGCTAAATGCTAAACAAAGCCATAGTTACACTTACTGTTATTTTCCGAGGACAGTCATTAGAGCAGAGGCCGCTGAGAACTGTAAGAACAAAAATTGAGCATGTTGTGTTTATGTTCACAAACCAGGTTAGAAGCACCACCTATGAAATCTGGTGAAGTCTAGTGCTAGCGTCAGGTAGCCATTAAAACACAAAGAAAATAAATATCTTCTTTGTGATTTATGGTAATGTATAACATTTCCTTATCTGTTGGAAGCATACTTGGCAGAAATTCATCGCTGTTTTACCCCACCTTATTAGTTAACCAGCTTCAAAAGGACAGATTCGCCAGTTAGAAAAATTCCAAGTTAAAACATTTTTAAAACAGTGAACTATACACTTTATTCATTATTCTTCATTTCTAACCATTTAAAATACTGGTAGAGATTCAGCTTTACTGTTTTAACTGATAAAAAGATAAAGGCTTTTCCTTCCCACAAGGCATCATTTTGGAACTTGGTTTAAAGCAATTCACAAAAGCTGTAACAAGCAAAAATACCATTACCGATTTTTTCTATTAATTCAAAAGTATTATAAGCAGGTGTATATAATGCTAATTAATATCTAAAGCCTGTGACAGTTGTTCCAATTAATTGTTTAAAACTTACTAGTTTGAAAAATCAGTTGCATTCAGAAATCTCCGTTAAAAACCTAAATGAGGGACAGTGAAAGCCATCTGTTCTGGAAGTCAGGACATCCTGTCACACTGAGTATTAGAACAAAACAACAAAACCCACACACATACAATAATCTAAAGTCCATTCTGATGCAAAATTTGGACTTCTAATGACAACAGTTTGGTTGAGCAGCAGGCCAGTAATGGCTATGGGCAGGGAAGAGGATGCACATCAAGTACTGAAGCCAGGGAAAAACATTACTTCTCCATGAATTATGGTATCCTAAAGCAATCATGGCAGACAGAAAATGAAGATTTGGACCAGATTTGAGGCGAGGTCATCCTAACCACCACGAGTTTCTTGAAGCATTTTCTTTCTTTAAGGGTCCATTGAGTTAAGGGTACAAAATGTTTGGGACCAGGGAAACACCAAAAGGTGTAAGATATTCACAGTCAGATTAGAAATCACTCCCTGTGTAAGTCAGAAATGGCACTGCTCTAGTCAAGGAAGTTTTCTAATAATTTGTGTGTGAATATTAACAACTGTCAAGACTACTAAATTATCATTCTTGGCTTGTGATTTCAAAATGTTGCAGTTTTTATATACAGTAAGATGTAATATTTTATACAGTCCCCCCCCCAATATCTGAACAGACAGTTAAGACAAACGTGAGGCAAAGCAGAATTTGAAGACTATATGCACCTACAAATAGGCTGTTAAAGCTACAGCTCTAATTTTATCTGTTACACATAGGTGAAAATGCAAGTGGAACCAACTCTTCCCATTTTGATGCAAAAGGGCACACTGAAATTTGCTATTCAGTTTCACTCCTGGAACAAATTACCTGGCCAAGTACATTTGACATCAGTTGTAATGAGCAAAGCTGTTCTCATTGTCCATATGCCAAATAAGTGAACACAATGCATTTATTGATACACTAACTCACACAAAGCACGTTTTGTTAGAAATACTTTCCCCTGTATCACAGTAAAAATATTTTTAGACACTCATTAATTCCCATTTCCTGGGGTTTCTATGCAAAAATACTCACACCCTAAAAGGGTGCTAAAAAAAGGTTTGCCCCAGTTTTTAAGATAGGTTTACACAGAGTGAATCAAAAAGCATGTTGCAAATTACTCCCTTCCCCATTAAAATATCACACAGTTATAATTCTGGTATGGCTTTGTGAAGTGTAAGATTTTTCCAGAGGATTTTCTGCATGCTTTTGTGAATTACACTACAGATATATGGTATTATTTAAAAGAAGGCTTCCATCAACATGATAAATGATTAAACACTATCACGAAGAGAACAGAGCTCAGGCTGTGGACAAAGTAATAATTGCATCAGCCCCCAGCAGTAGCTGCAGTTCTGTTCTCTTTTGGTGTGCAGAATGTATACTTTAGAGGATTGGATGCATTTAAGTAACATGAAGGCAAATACAATTTTTGAAGGTGAACCTCTAGCTGTTGCTGGTCAGTTTTGTCTTCATAGGCTCCCACAGCCTTATTTTTCACTCATTCTCAAAAGATCAAGCAGGACAGAAAAGAAATGAGCTCAAAGCTCAACACCTTTGCAGTTGAAGAGCACCGTGGGGCATGCAGTTTAAAAACCTAATTACTATCGTAATCTAACTCAAGCCTTTTAAACCAGCTCTCATTAATTAACTCACACACCCTGGCCATGTTCATGGCCCCTCTGTGCTCTCAGGGTAAGGTGTGGTTTGTGCCACGTGGTTTTGGGTGGAAACACAGAACTGACTCTGACAGAGATGCAAAGTGACACTCAGATCATGCAGTGTAAGCCAAACACACCATGCCAGGGCTCCCTGAAATGACACCAGCCCTACTGGTGGCGATTCTGCCCCATTCCCACACAGCACACCCCATGAACTACAGCACAGCAGGCTTGCTATGGCAGAGGCACAGAACATTACCAGAACAGTCTCATATGCAAACACTCACATATTCACACTCCTCTCAATATCCCATTTTGACTTGATTATGCATTGATAACTTACCAATAACTTTAACAAAATAGGCATCTGCTTCAAAGTTATTTTTCAATGTATGGATTGCAAAGTCCTTGTTGGAGTAGCCTTTGCTTAGCACAATGATATCCAAGATTCCCTAGAGGAAAAAAATCCCAGGTTTACATAGGAATGCTTATTTACTCTTGGGAAAAAATGCTGTGTAGCAAAGTTTACACCTTTGCTATTTATTTTAATATCTTTCAAACGTTATGAATATAATGCTAATCAATTTGGGATGGAGAGGGCCATCCACAGCTAAGCAGGACAAACCAAGGCTGCCCAGGCAAGGTTTGTGCAGGGTCCAGGGACATCCACAGCCACCCCCAGAGCCTGTTTGCTGGGCTGAGGAGCTGCACTTACATCCTCATAGATGTCAAAGAAGGTCGCTACCACGGCGTCCTTGATCTGATTGAGATCTGAGAGCTCCCAGAACACCTTGAACATGCGCCGCACGCTCTTGCAGCTCACGTTGTTGCACGGAACATTTTCCAGTAAAAATGCTTGTTGATTGCTGGAAAACATACATATAAAATATATAATCCAACTTGAGATAAGTCTAAATTACAGAAATCTGAAAATATTGTAATTAAATAGTTTAAGTGCTCTGGAGTTAAATGTAATAAAAGCACATCTAGCAGCCACATGGTACTTGAAAAATCCATATGTACTTACGTGAACTTCACAGACAGAATTACAATCATTGTCATGACTTAAAACAATGAAAACACTAAATAAATAGACCCAAACCAACAGGAATAACTTAACCATTCAGTCAAAGGACTGAACATATCCTTACTTTATTCTGAAAAAATTACAAATTAACTTATCTGTCATTTTCCTTAATTCCTTCCACAGTCTGTCAACTTAAACACTATTTAAAATGTGTCCATGCTTTTTCATTATTTCATGACTGCTTCTTCCCATCCCAGCTCCATTAATACTTTTTCTTACACACTGCATGTTTTAAGCAAATTTGAGATTAAACCAAATCTCTATTTTTATGTTTTCCACTGTTTCAAGCAAAATATAAAACACAAACTCTAACCTGCTAAAGTGGAGTAGAAATAGGGCAAGACCAACCAAATTGGGCACTTGCTGACATGTAACACAAAGGTGCAACACTAAACAAGAAACATAGGAACCAAACAGAGTACCAGGGCTGGGGTAGAAAATTCTCCCCTCTAAGAGTACCCAATAGGTGCCTAGAGGTCAGTGAGGGACACAAGGTTCCCATCTCCCTGATAATGTATCAGTGCTTCTGGAACTGGGAAAACCTCCCACGTTACCAACCCCACTCCAACTCCTCAGGCAGGTTTGGGAGCCTGCTAGAATCCTTCACTGCCTCGGCAATGGAAACAGATGAAGTTTCCTCCTCTCCTTCTGGGGGCAGAGCCAGGAGCCAGAGCAGTGTTCTGTAAAGGCAGCTCAGCTGTCAGAGCCCAGGGCAACAGCCAGAACCACGTCCTCAGTGTGACCCTGAACACGCTACTGCTGTGTGGGGACAGCGAGGTGGCTTCTGTGGCTCAGCAGCACCCAGGATGCACAGGCACAGGCACTGCTCCTTGGGCAAATCACTGAATTAACATATGGCCAAAAGGAAATGAGGTAGCTGCAATATTTAAGGTGCTGCATTATCTGTGTCTGAGAACTCATAATCACAACTTGAAATTCCTAAGTGCTCACATTCATTTCATGTATTACCCAAGTATCATGTCAGAATAGCCAACTCCAAGGTAAGATGACAAGCTGAGCTAAGCAGATTGTTTCAATTTCTCTTTTTCATCATCTCAACATAGCTTTTTAAAATTTGGACAAACTTTTACAAAGACTCTTTCAGTTCAGATTTTTTACAATTGTCAGAAATTACTTAGGTGACGATTATTTAAAAGACGAAAGACTCAGGCTTGCATTATACTCTGCACACTACTCAAGTCACAACTAGAAGCCTTGTGAATGGATAGACACAAGGAGTTTATTTACTACAGGAACCTTTTTTATTTTCTTTCCTTACAACTGAGAAAAAAGGAAAACATTTATCAAAGCGGCACTGAGTATGGAAATGCCGCTTTCCTTCACCCTTCTGTATCTACAAGAGAAACATAAGACAAACAGCAGGAAGAAAAAAGCAATCTCAAACCCTAAACAGACGCTGAAGACCTAAGAAGTGCACTGTGGGAGAGCTCCCTCATAGAGGAAATGAATTAATTCAGAGATGTCATCCCCTGTCCCGTGTGCTGCATCTCAGCCCAGGAGGAAGAAATGTTGCTGTGCAGGCCATGCTGCAGCAACAGGGAGTTGCAGGCCCTGCGTGTCTGCAGAGGGGAGAGAAGCAGCTGCTCGGGTTGCTCCTGGAAGACATCTGAATTTGGCCTGTGAGCTGTCAGTTGAATTCTTCTATGATTTAGGCCTGTGATACACAAGGAGCCCAAGAATTGAAGTATCTACTTCCATGTTTCATTTGTGGTACATGCTATAATAAGTAACTGCAAGCTTATGACCTTCTTATTATTTTGAACAAAATTTTGAAGATTTCCCATCAGAAAGGATCTCCCTGTAACAAAGATAATTACCTGCATCCTTAAAATGACAAAGCAATGTCCTTGAAAGCCTATAAAGATAGGCACTTCTGTAATGGTGAAACCTAAAAAATCAATGCTGAAGTGCTCTACAAATGTGTAACAGTCAATACCAAACAATTCAGCCTCAATGCTACAGGAGAGAGCACAAAGACTCTGAACTAAGACCAGCCTATTGACCCTTAACATGCTATTTGCAGCACTTGAAATATTGAGCTATACACACCGATACACAGTTGCAGATAAATTGTGTACTACCTACAACCTTAATCCAAAGTACACTATATCCCAATTTGGTACCTTCTGACCAAAGTCATCCATGCAGGAAAGGAAGATTTAATACAGCTTAACACCAAAGAAATACTGAAGACTTATCTTAGTTTTATTTTAACATATTCCTTTGCAATTAGAATTAAATATTTACTGCTAATTTCATACATCTCTCATGCTGTCAGTTTTAGGGTAGTTCATTTACAGTAATACCAGGAACATCTAAATTATGACTATCTTACTCTGGACATTCAGAATAATTGAATTTGCCTCCGGTTTTTTAGATTTGCTCAATTACAAGGTGCTCATCAATCCTTCATTTAAAAGAAGTCCTCTATCCAACCTTCCTTCTGACAAGTGACAACTAATAATGATTTAGGAAGAGATAATTTAGTCAAATAAGAGTCCTTCCATATAAAGGATTAATACATATACATTAATTTAAAACTGAGCATGAACACCTAGAAAACTTTCTAGAAGTCTATCATACTTAAAAGTTTTTTATTCAGCTTTCCATATCCAGCAGTTTTTTGTCTCCAAGTTTCACTCTTTACTGCTATCAACTGTGAGAGATAAAGTATTGCCAATTTGACCAGTTAAAAACATTCCCTTTGAATAAAGATGGATTTGAAAGAGTTAGATTACATATTTGCAATGCAAGATGCCAATTACTAGCATCTAATTGGAAACAATTGTTAAACAAAATTCCTTTCATCTAATTAGATGGGAGATAGATGTTTATAAACTCACATGCAGTACTTACAACTCCAATGTTACCAGAGTCAATTTAAAATCAGCATATGAAAAAATGAATTCATTTAGGTAAGACAGGAGGTATAGCTGAACCAATTACTAACTACTGATAAAATCCCTTTACCTATTGTTATTCTATATACACACACAAATTCTAATACAGAATTCATATATGTATCTAGCCTGAAGAAAAACCTGTGGACTTGAATTC
Organism: Oxylabes madagascariensis; assembly: GCA_013400675.1. Lineage (NCBI taxonomy): Eukaryota > Metazoa > Chordata > Aves > Passeriformes > Timaliidae > Oxylabes > Oxylabes madagascariensis. The sequence continues at coordinate 25,923 of VYZR01110081.1, read as the reverse complement.
TAATGTGCAGGTTTGACTCAAGTCAGAAGTTAAAAGAATTCAGACTGAACAGATAAATATGTAAGGATCTACAGTGCATTTAGCACCTTCGCCCGTTGGAATTTATTGAGTACCTGTTGGAATTAATTGAGTCTTAATAAAGGCTCAAAAGGTTCAACCCCACACAACACCTGCAACCACAAGTGAGATTCCTTTTTGTTGTTTCTGGTAAGGAATGTCTCCACACTGTCAGAATATTACACAGTGTAATTCCAAATCAAAGGGTGACGGCAGGAGATGAAACAGCAGAGTCTTATAACAGTTCTGGCAATACTTGAAGCTATTGATCATTTTCCTGACTTGCCCACTGGGCAGGACAGTAAACCAACATTATGCTGTGGTATCTTTATTTCAGTCTTTAGTAGGGATTTGTAAGGATTTGATCTGAAAGTACTTTCCTGAATTGTGATGGAGGCATATAATTGATTTTAATCCTTTTCTTCCATTATCATGTATATTTTCAGATGAACAAAATTGTTTCTGCCTGCTTTAATTTCTTTACATTACAGACAGCAAGTAGAAACCAGACTTTCTAAATGATAGCACAGATTGAGGTCAAGAGTTTACAAAAATGCTTTTATCATTTAATCACAGTAATCAATCACTGAAATTAGATCTGTAGATGTAGCATGAAAGGCTTCAGAGTAAGAAATAAACAGCTTGATCCAGAAGTGTTTAAAATCGATTAAATAAGGTTTTCATTTTAATTTGCTCTAATTTAAGGACAGCTTTTAATTTAATTCCCACACTGTTTTAATTCTCTCCAATCAGTGACCCAGTTACACATTTTAAAAGGAAGTATTTGTTTAAGCCTCTCAGAACCAATGAATTAATATTGAATGTGACATTTCATAGTGAGTGCAAAAAAAGTGACTTTTGTTTCCATCCTGAACTATAAAGCATGTTTTCATTAATTTTCTACAAATACTGGATAAATACAATGTTAACATGCAATGTATTCCTTGATTTTTAGGTTACTTACTCCGTTTTTGCCAGAATTCCTCAGTTTTCTGAACCTCCTTTTTAATAGCCTGTCACATCATCTGTCAGTACCTTCAGTCCTTATGCCTGTGTCACTCAACTTTGATGTCAAGTTTAAAAATAATTTTGAATGCACTCAATTGAACAAGTAAACAAATTCAGAAGCAAGGAGAATAAAAGCATATCACAGTAGTTCTTTGCAACGAGACACAGGTGATTTCTGGGCTTCTACAGGAGTAACTGTGTAATGATTTTACATGACATTACATTGCTGTAATTATATGCCAGCCAGAGGACAGAGGCTCTTAAGACTTAAAACAGCTTCAAGTACATTTCTGAACTCCGTGGATCTTCATGCAGCCCTTCTGAAGTGCAGCAGCTACCAAGATACACATGATGGTACAGCTCAGAACACAAGATTTCTGAGGCTTAGGTAAAAGCCAAGACAGCTACTTTACAGTTCCCACATCACTGTCTTACTTTGGCAAAGGGAAGGCTGTTCTAGCTTGCTCTCTAGACTGTCTGCAGTCCTTATTCAATGACTGCTGAACAGAAGATGCAAAGTCCCAGCTGAGGGAGGTCTGGAGTGAAACACCTGACATGCAGGGCCTGAGTGCTTTAACTCTGCCTGGCAGGTTCTGGGCCGTAACAGCATCACCTCCTTCTCGTCTGCCGTGTCTGAATAGAAACAGCTGCTCTGCTGTTATTTTAAGGCTCAGAGGTACAGACAGAGCTCAGCTGCTCACAGCCTTGTCATGAATCACATCATGTAGGCTGAACACAGGCACGCTACTCTTCAAACTGGGTCATTTTTAGGTGTGTCACTATCTGAAGAATTCTAACACAAAAATGTCAGTGGGTGACCCATGTTTAGGCAGCCACTAGAAGACCTCAATTGACTTCTTGGACTTTAGCACCAAATTCTCTTGCTGTCTGAAGCATCAAAGTGAGGTCCTCACTTGTTTTCCACATTCAGTATACATCCAAACTATGAACCTGCACCCAAGATCATCCAAAATACCATTGTAGAGGAAGATAACAAATACACCAGTATGAGAGACTTACTCTGCTTTGTAATGCGTTAGTGCAAGCATTTGTCAAGTAAGGNAAGAAGGGTTAGAAGTTTCTTTTTTGAGGGGGTTGTGTGTATGTGTTATTTATTTTCACTTCTCTTGGACAATGTAAAAATCACTGGTAAATTCCTGGTTCTCCAAAAGGCCAAAACACTGCTGCATTTTCCAGCAGAGTCACCAGCCAGTGCTCACTCCACGTGACAGCACGGAACGGGTTCCCCAGCTCTCAGCAGCCTGGTGTTACTAGTCAGCACTGACAGCTGAAGTCAGGAATTTACAGATGATTTGGGAAAGGAAAGGGAGAGAATCAGCCCCTGAGCTCTGGGAGGAGTGCCTAAAATGCTGCCTCATACTCCAGTCCCTGATGCAATTCCCCACCCAGAGTCCCAGTTTGAGCCTATACAATTATGCATTCTGAATGTAGCATGTACATGCACACTTGGGTTCAAAAGGAAACACTTAGCAGAGATCAAAAGTCTTGTTCACTTGATAAAATGAATGAGATGCACTAAAGTTAGTCATTTCTATGACTGATGACTGAACATGAATCTGAGAGCTTTATTTCTAGATTTGCCTTACCTTCCAGAAGTGTTCTTCAGTATAGCAAGTGCATCTGGGTAGCCATCCATATTGTAATCTCCAATGTGAAGTGTAATTGGAAATGAAATTTCTGTTGAAGATTTGTCATTCTGATATGGTACAAAGCCCCAGAGTGTGTCTTTGTTTCTGAAGTCTTGCAAGACTGGAATCCACTGTAAAATAAAACAAAAAAAGAACATCTAGGTAAAGAAATTAATTTTATTTATTTAAACAGTGTAATTCTATTTAAAACAGCTGACACCACTTCATCAGGATTCTTAACCATTTACAAGTAAGGATTATTTCCTAACTCTGTCACCAAAAGAAAAAAATAATATGAAGTATTTTTTATGCACTCATTTATTCCAGAACAGGAAAACATAGTTAAGGTTGTAAGAATACAACCAGAATATGGAAACATCCAGGAACACCTTAAATGAAATTCAGGCTTGCCTGGACTTTATCCTAATCTTTACGTGTAGGTAAGCCCAAACCATCAGGGCCATGAGATCCTGAGTCTTGTTTTATTTCCCGGGAATTGCAAGGCAATGCAACAGGCATCACCAAAGCTGGAGGATGGATGCAGCCTCTGTAGATTTGTGCCAACACCACATTGCTGGGTACTGCCAGTATGCTGCAGGACAGGATGGCCTCTAAGAGGGGCCCTGGAAAGGCAAGAATGGGCAAACACTCAGCTCCAGACAGCCTGCACTGGCACAGGCTGGGCAGTGTCAGCTGGGTACCAGCTCCCCTGAGGGAGGGGAGAGTCCTGGTGAGCAGGAAAGTAAAGCCGGGCACAGCAGCTCGGGCAGCAAACCAGCTCTGCACGGGAGCTGCTGCCTGTGCTCCTGCTCAGGACGACCCTGGATTTCTTTTCATACAGTACTTGTTCATCTGCATCTGTGTTCTGTGTCTAGTTTTGTGCCCCACAGCTCACAAAGGATTGGAGAGTACTGAGAAGGGTCAACAAGAGAAGGGTCAACAAGATGGTCAGGCACTGAATACGTCTTCAGAGGACAGGCTGAGGGCACAGGGGTTGTTTAGAGAACAGAAGATCTAGGCAGGATCTTGCACTGCCTGCAAGGAGCCAGCTGAGGAGATGGAGCCAGGCTCTCCACTGTGATACGAGGCAGAAGAGCAAGAGAAAATGGTCAGACTGACACGAGGGAGGCTCTGACTAGAGATAAACAACCAAATTAAACTACAAACGAGGCTCTGAGAAACTGCAGGATCTTTGTCCTTGGGGGTTTTCAAAGACTGACTGGACAAAGCTCTAAACAACATGGTCTGAATTCAGTTTGCTCCTGCTTAAAGCAGGAGGCTGGATCTCCTATGGTTCATTTCAGCTTGAACAATTTTATTATTCATGGATATTTAGAAGTTCAAGAGCTTCAATTCCCCTCCTAGATCCCCAGAAGCATCAGATACTGCACTGTTTGATAAGAGATTGAGATTAAAGCATCAGACTGAAAGTACAAAAGAAATGCAAAGTACAATTTCTCCAGGACAGGAAACAGAACGCATCTGCGCTTGCTTTCCAAAGTACTGCAGAGGTGCTAAACAGGAATTTATCTTAATTAAAATCAAGGTAATTTTGCAAGTTAGTATGAAGTTGAAGTGCCAGGGTTAACATTTCAACACCAGAGAAGAAAAATCAGTGTCACTTTAAAAGTCAGAAGTAATTTAATGTCAGCTAACTGACAATGCCTTCAAAAGGACAGAGGGAGCCATCTTAAAGGATTGCTACCACCCACATCAAAAGCACTTAGCAGATCCTACAGGTCCCTCACCCAAGCCTCAGTTCAGCTGTTTCAGGAGCCAGAACGAGATCCATGGCAGTATCATATCCTGCCACGGACAGACTCCCTCCTAGCACAGTCCAGTAATCCATGACATTCCTGCCACGTGGGAATCCTGTGTGACACTTGACTGCTCCCGTGGGCTTACAACAACCACAGGCAGGTTAGAGGAGCCCCCCAATGAGTGCAGAAGTGCCCTGAGGTGGGTGCTGTGTGGGTCCCAGAGATGGCTGAGAATCTGGGGCACTCAGGTGTGTCACTGCACACACCCAGCGTGCGCTGCCTGCGCGTGCCACGGCTCGGAGCTGGATCATCACCTGCAACACCTGCTGCAAACTCCAACCTCAATCAAACACACTTGGACCCTCACACCCCACAACATGCACGGGTCTCATTAGATACTCATAGCTGCTGAAGGTTTGGTAAAATCTAAGAAACAGAAAATAAGGAAAATACTCTTACCCTGAGGGAAATTTTTCAAAGGGTTGGATTTTTTAGCACTTAGTTGTCATGCAGAAGACAGATGAAACAACATTATTGCAAAATGGTCTAATTTTGAAAAACAGTGATTGAAATCAGAACCATGAAATGTAATATAGCTTTTACTTTACATGGTATCGTTCACACAGTCATTGCAGTAAAATCCAATTATATCCATCATATACTTTCTAAATGTTCCCAGGTATGGTAACACTATCTTAAAGAGACAAAATTAAAAATGAATTTTTAGGCACAAATACAAATTTGTTTCTCTTTTTGCTCTATTGAGAGTGATTCATAGAAGGCAATTTCGCATTCCTAAGGTCTACAATGAGATACAAAACAATAAGTGAGCACAACATCACCTATGGCATCACCAAGCATCAGCACTGTGGATGCCACAGAGCAAATCCATCCATGCCATGAAGCTACTGTGGGACCTTCCCCAAGAGCAGCTGGAGAACATTCAAGAACTTCAGCCTTGTTTGATGCATTACCAGATCACACCCCAGCACCAGCTGTAACTTACTGAACAGTTTAAATTCAGAGTAATCCACGCTTTTGGCGAAACTCCTTCTGTAGATTTCTATTACAAACTGCACTATTGTGTAATGTAATGCAAGATTAATTATTTGTGTGCCTCGGGACATATAGTTCAGTACAAAAGGCAGAAAAATGAAAATGTGTTTGTCAACAATATAAATCTCCTGCTTATTTTGTATTTGATAATCCAGACAATTACTTTAAGCTTCATGTTCGCTGTTACTATGTTAATAGGAAAAGACTAAAACTAATTTTTTAATTTCTAAGATAGAAATAGGTGGGTATAATGACGACACATGAAGCTATTTTTTCCAGTTTTCTGATCATATGATTTCTCCTACACAGCTCAGATGAGAAAAGACTGAAAAATTGAGTAAGTGTATTTCTAAAAGAAATTTTAAATTAACACATAAAATTCAGTCAGAGAAATCAGATTCACTTCTTCCTTTTCTGTTAAATTCCTCTGCATAGCATCACTAGTAACATCACTTAAAACATTTATATGGTTATTTTGGATCCTTCAATTAATAATCTGTAGGCTAAAAGAGGAAAAATATTTAAGTGCTTGAAAACTTGTTTTTAAACTCTTCAAACATTTGTTTTTCAAGAAACAGAAAAGAGAATGCTTTCCTGCCCTGTGAAAACAGCATCATCTTGATTTTGAAAAAGATGTGGGGATTTGAGAAAAATGTAAAGCTCCTTGCAGTCACTGTAAAGGGCACATTTCTTACAGAGTCCACACTCTCCCATTTGTTAGGGAAGGCACTTCTCTTGCTCCAAAGCCTGTGAGCAGGTCTTTGGGCCCAACCTGTGGGATTAACACATCTCCACTTTTAAATTATGGCAAGAAACCCAGGAAGCACAAAACCCACCCCCATCCAGCTGCTGCTTCCAGGCCACAGAACACAGGCAGGGAGCCAGCTGCAAGTCACAGAACTGGGAAATCAGTAGCCCATTCCTGGCCAGTACATTTTCTGGGAATGCCAAAGATGAGCATCAGGAGTGGCCTGCAAAAGCTGCCACAGCACCAGAAGTAACAGAAGTCCTTTCCCCAGGGCTCCCTCTCTCAGTGCGCTGCAGTTCAGCTGCACACAACAAGTAACCCACAGGATTTCAGGGTGCATCAGGCTCTCAGTGCATCCAAGGGTCACCTGAATCCCTTGGGCAGCTGAGGAAATTACTGTCCTGTACACCATTGACTTATGGTGTTCAAAGCCCAGAAGATGACAATCCACAGCATTGGTTTAGAATCACAGAAAAAAGTAACCAAAACAATAAAAGTCATGTTTTTAATGCTCACAGCCCCACAGCTGCTTTCAGAAAGAGAAGCAACTTAGAAATGATGAGAGGATCTTGTAGAATATGACATTTATGAAAACTACAGCAGCTGAATCCATTTCTCCCTTTAAACTGTTACATGGGAGTGAGGAAAAACTTCTGACATTGAGCGACTGCAGTTGATAATCGATGCTGTCACCTCTCTCTCCAGCCTAGAGAATGACACCGTGAAGACCTGGGGTTTGCTGTAGGATGAACTGCTCTGTTCTACTTCAGACCTGCTCCATTTCCAAGAGGAATAAAGCTATAACCTTTCTATTGTACAGAAAGGTTTTAAGAACCATCAAGCCCACAAAGAAACTCTCAGTTGAAGGGACTGAAACAATAGTGTTTGCCTCAGGAAACAAATGAAAAATCATACCGAATACTTGGCAAAATTAAAGAAGAATTAGTCATCTCTAAGAATATCACAGTATCTAGAGTTCCTACATTAAACAGTACCAAGGACTTTAAAACATTTCCCAGATTAGACTGTAGCTATTGCAGGTGAATTTAAAGAAGTCTGAGGTGTCCTAACACCTGCCACAATCTGAAACAGCATATCGGATCCCACTTGGATCTGACAGCAATTCTGCTGTTGCTATGGAAACATTCACATTCCTTTAAAACCCTGGGAGGTCTGTATCTCCTTAAGCCACTCATGTGTATTTTGTTGGCCTTTACTTCTGCTTCACCATCTGAAAGAAAAAAATCTCAGATATTTCTAACACTTAACCCCCTCCAACTAGCATCACATAAATGAAAACCTATGATGAAAGGTTATCCTTGAAATAATCCTCCTAGCTTGGCCTGGCTTTCCAGTAACCATCCAGTTGGGCCAAAGACATCATGAGAAATATCCTGACAGACAGGATCTTACTGGAACAAGTCCAAAGCCTGACATGCCATTGCCTGCCTCTCCTCAGTTTAAGTTTTAGAGCCACTAATTGTACAGATGTGTATTTCTGACTATTATGCATTTCATCCCAAAGCATCACATGATATCATGGAACTGCACTAACTGTTTCTCATTTGGTTTTATCAAATGCTACAGCAAACAAGCAGGAAGGAAAGAACCAGGCCCAGCAGGCAAAGTATTTTTTAATAAGACTGTCATCTCATTTGACATCTTTCAGATTTGAGATCAGTTTTGTTAAAAAAATAATGAAATTCTGAAAACAAGAATTTGTTGCAACAACCTTAACTAAAAAAATAAGCCACAAAACCCTACAGCAACAACTGAAAAAAGACAATGGAGATATGGAGTCTTCTATTTTTTCAATAATAGACTTGCAATTTCTCAGTTTCCCACAGATTCCCTATAATTACCTACCTGTTCCACAAGGGATACCACCCCCTTGTTGACACACATTCTGCACTACAAGGGCTCCTTATTATTTCCCTCAAATTGTAAAGCAATTAGTAAACAAAATCTGTTCCAGTCTGTTGCCACAAAGTTTATGTTTATCATTTCTCATGAAGAGTAATCTATTTAGTCAAAGCTTGTCATCTGACCTCACAATGACCAAATTCAGTGAAATGAAACATTTTACTTCCAAATAAATATAAGAATTGACATAACTGAATAGATTTCTACCTGAAGGAAGCATGCAAAACATGGGAAAAGCTGCAGACATATGAATGAAGACACTGATACTTTTCACAGTTTCAGAACAGTGAAAAAAGTTTCAAAGAAAAAAGCTCCATCACCTCCAGATGAGTGCTACAAAGGAGTATTCTAGATAGAATTCTTTAAAAGGTTAGACCAGAACAAGTCATTACTGCATGCCATTTGATACTGTCATTTTTAATTAAAGTCACTCTAAAAATAGGGAGGGAAAATTACTTTAAAGTTTCTAGGTAAGTCCAAATACTTAATACTTTTTTTCTAGCAGGGGGAGAGTCTCTTGGATTCTTTGCTGTTTAAAATAAAGAGGCAATATTTAACTGCTAATTTTTATCTCCAAAGTCATTATCTTGGAAATTATTTTCAAATTGAAACTACACAGAGAAATTGCTAAATTGAGCAAAGAAATTAAACATAGGTTAATTATCTGATGTATTTGTGACTAAGTAGTTTACTCCTATCAAAAAAATGAACTTATGAAGCAAGATAAAGACTGGCTGCATGCAATGTTACTTCAGAGCAGGTTACAATAACAAACTATCCTGAAAAAATTCTGATATTATGCAAACTGACCCACACCTTCCTCTGCCACTACTGCACCACTTCCTTTTGGGAACAAATCCTGAACAACAGGATCCTCAGGCCCCACTACTCTCAGTGGTTCCAGCTGTTTGTGTGGGGTTTACTTGCTACACTGTAATTACTTTAATTCAGAATGTTTGTCACAAATTTACTTGTGGAGCAAAACTCAAATGCCTTTTAATTCTGATATTCTCCAGAGTAAGGCAGTGAACGGAGAGCTGCAGTGCAGCTGTCCTTTGCCAAAGAGCAGCCCAGCCCTTCCCCTGTCCCAGCACGTGGCCACAGCCTGGTTCTCCCCGGAGCAAAGCCATGCAAGGATCCCAAACTCAGCACCCACTTGCTTTGTGCAAAGGCTCTGACCTATAACTCAAACTCTGCTGTACCCCTGTGCATCCAGCAGTGCTACAATCCATTGGCTGTGTTCTGTGTTTACAGAGGATGAATGTAAAAAAAAGAAATCCAAACCAAACCAAGAAACCAACAACCCACAACCAACCAAACAGCGTGCACAGCAGAACGGGACTTCTGAGAACTGAGCTGCCGAGCTCAGAAGGCTAAAAGATATAAATTACCAAATCTAGAGTTATTCTTTCATACTCTGAAGTCATGTTCCATCTCAGTCATTCCCCCTGCAGGGACTGGGAGCTGTGTGCTTTCCTTCCCTACACCGGGTGATTTTCCTCACTTAGTAGGCTACAGCCTGTGTTCTATAAATTCTGATTCTTTAAACGAGAAAATCTACACTCTAAACTTGGGCTACGGATTCAGCTATAAATTCTGAATTATAGATCAGAGAGGGTACTACTTTTAGCACAAAATTCAACTTAAAATTTTTCAGTGAGGGAAAAATCAGTAATTCATAACATGATTAGCAACATGTATGGCACACGCTGGAATTTTCTCTGAGTACCCTACAGTGGGTTTTGCTGTCAGCTACAAGCACCTTATACGTCACCTTGGCCTTTAGGTTCACATTGCTAAATATGAATTTAGTAAAACATTTATTAAGCCATCCACCAAACCTCTGGTTAATTTACTGCATGCTGCAACTTTATTATAAATCAGGGCACTATAAATATTTAAACCAGATGATCACATACTTAAATGAACATATAATAATCTATTCCATGAATTATAACCATGTCTTTGAAAGCCAGTAGTGTCATGGACAAACAAACCACCAACAATTTAACAGAAACTCAGCCCTGAAAACAGCCTAAAAAAGTGTTCTACACCACCAGGAAATTTACTTCATTAATCACAAACAAAGACAAAGCAGAAATTAGGAGTAAGAGGTGTGGGCTGGTTCAACTTGACATATGTGTGTGTGTATATATATATATTTTTACTCTAAAATAACCCCCAAAGTTAATCTAAATAAGCTCATTTGAATTAGATTCATTTCCAGCTCTCAGCACAAACCTTGGTTTTCATCTCATGCTGGGACAGTTATGGTGCTTTGAATGCAAAGTGTTTTGCAATCAAGAAAGTGACTCTTCAGGAGCATCCATCATTTCCTTAAGAATTATCCATTATAAAGAATTCTAGAAACCTCTTCCACTAAAGCCATATTTTTCAGATAGGGAACATGCAAGTAAATAAACACAAGTCTCTTGTATTCTCTGATTAGGGTGAGAAGGTTTCATTTCTTTCCTGAAAAATTCCTATTTCATATAATTTCATAAACACAGTATTTTGCTTTGTCTTTGGTATTCCAAAATCACATTACCTGGTCCAGCCCCAGCTTGGTTAGGTAGATGGCACTTCTTTGACATGTTTCATCTTCACAGACTGGTAATAAATGTTCACTTTGTCCATCCCCATCTGTCAAAGAGAAAAAAAAAGCCTGTCAGCTTTGTATCTGCAAAATCAGAAACCCTGTTTGCATGAAATAATCAGCTGTGAATAATTTACTCCTTTTTATAATGTGATAAATTACATGAGATAAACTAGACCTAGTCAAAATCCTTAACCTAATAATCTAATTTGGGTCTTTTGTTTGAAGATTGCCCTTGCTAATGTACTTTCATCTTGACCCAGAATATTAAGAGAATTTGAAATTTTACTGACATACTAAGAAGAGTAAGTCCTTAGTAATTTAATCCCCTGTGTTCAGTTAGGAAAAAAATTACCTTTAATACCAAGCCACCATCACAAGTCCACCATAAAAACTTATTTAATTTTCTGAATTAGTTTTAAACTCTTGCGCTGTCAGCAAGACTTTAAGAAGAGTCATGAGTTCACATGTAATGTCTTAATCTGTTCTTAACACAAAAAACAACACTGGAGAGTGATTAACACAATGGCTAATAAATACCAGGCTTACAAAATTAGGTAAATTTGACTAAATTACAGGTTTTCAAAAATGTTCTTTAAGAGCCTTTAATCCATGTATTTCCAAAACCGTTAGGAGAATAATGACCTTTTAATATTTAAACAAGCAACGACAATTTGCATCTAGAGTTCTGACACACAGAGCATAGAGTGGGAGAAAAAGTAATAATTTACTGTCCATTATCTACTCCAGGAGAAATCTGTGTGTTGCCATTGTGACCTTGCAGCCCTGCCCTCCTCTCGGGGGCCAGGCCAGCAGTGCAGCTCCCTGCCTGGGCTGGGGAGGGCACAGGGGGAGCAGAACACGAGTGCCAAGGAGCAGCAGCAGGAACTGCTGCATCGAGAACTGCAGATCCCCACCAGCACCAAACCTGGCTTGCCACACACATGGTACCCTCAGCTCAGGCAGATTTCAGGCAATTCCCTTTTGCAGGCTATGGAATCAAAACTCACAGTGTAATAAAAATAATTCACCCTTTCTAGTTGCCCCTTAGGCCGTACAGTTCTGAGGAGCTGGGTATTTCATTCGAGATAACCACAGCATTCACTGTGAACACTGAAATACAGAGAGGTCCTCATCTGGCACGTTAATTACTTGAATCATTTCCACCACCGGATTCTTTATTACACCTATCAAATATTGCAGGTTACAGCCACAAACATCCTCTCAGCCTGGCTCCCTGACAGCTGCCCGGCTGTCCCTCAATAAATGACATTTTTACTGGTCTGATGTTTCAGAAATGCAGCTTATGAACATGCTACAAAATAGATTCCTGTATGAACCACAAAGGTGCTGAGAGCATCAAGGGGCCTCAGGCACACCTGCTGCTTGGGTTTGCAGAAATCCAAACCAGCTTATTTAGGGAAGTGGATTTTGTAAAATTGCTTGATGAAATCTCCTGAGCCAATATGCAAAACCCAGATCATTTGCCTGTCACTGAAGCCCTTATTAATGTTCCAGTCCTGTACTGGCCACAGCCCAGAAGTCCTGTCCTACTTCAGCAGCTCCATAAGAAAGGCTTTCTCAGCCCGCCAGCCCATACTTCTGTGCCGCTGAAGCTCCCTTTGGGGGTGTGTGTACATCCAGCTCTGTGCAGCTGCACTTTCTGCGTCCCTCCCTTAGTGCATCAGGAAGTTGGGAGATGGAAAGGAGGGTTATAAGGGGAGGAGGAGTGATGAAAATATCAGACTTCCCCAAATATCTCCAAGTGATAAAGCCAAACTTTTAGTGGCTTCCTACATCCCATCTGCCTCATGAATTACTTTCCCTCACCATCAAACCCCTCCCAGATCCTCATGGCAGCTCTCTTCTCCAGGATAGGGAATTTAGGATGTGAAGTAGCCTAGGTGATAGAAATCCAGTAAGTTCACATCGAAAGAGATGGGAAAGGGAATTCCCACTGAACAGAGCAATCAACATAGCCACTATTGAATCTGATCATCTGAAATCAGCACCAGCTTCTGAAGGTGTTTGTTTTCCTTCTGCATCATTCAAGAACAACAATTAAAACACGTTAATATCTTGAATATTTGCTTGCATTAAGAGAATAAAATACTGTCGGACTACAGATTTTTTCTAAACTTAAGTGGAAGAAAGTGTTCAATCTGCAAATTATAAACCATGGGAATATTGAAGGATTTGCTAAAATTGAATTACGTTGCAGAGATCTATGTTTTCTGAATATAAAATGTAAATTAAGCCCTAATATTTTAATCACATTTCTACAAAAAGTTTCAGTGTGAAGTGATTTTAGCAGATTTTCAATAACACACAAGGACAAAGAACCACCTTCCTCTGGTTTAGAAAGGGACAAGAACAAGGATGCTCTCATTTTAAATTATGCTATGGAGCAGAGGAGAATATAAAATGTTTGATTCTGCTTATACTGCAAACATTCATCTTGTTATGCCAATAACTCAGTTTGATAGTGTGGGTAGTTAATGTTCAGAGTAGGGCAGGACATTGATGAAAACACCCTTGCAGCTTTGAGGAATAACCAATCCATAGGACAGGAAGGACAGAACTGGAACATAATTAGACACAAAGCCATCACCTTACACATTAAGGTGCTGTAGACAAATGACAAGCTCAAGACTTGATTAAAATATTCAGTATGATCAAAGAATGAATGAATGCAAATATGCATCAAACACCATGCCTTTGTCCCTGCAAACTGAAAATACTATGATACGCATTCCATATTGGAAGGCCAGAGTTTCCTCAATTCCTTTGAGCAGAAGATAAACATCCATTTATGTAATTTCTCTTACAGGATCATGTTTCCAGTTGCAATTTCTCTTCAATTCTGTGTAACAGATATTTAAGAATCTAGTAGTTAAACAAAAAAAGTTTAAGATAAGAGAAAAATCTGTTGAAAATTTACAACATAGATTTGAAAAAAAAGATTTATTTTAAAAATAAGTTTTGTCAAAAAACATCCTGAAAACAAGACGAGAGGCCATTCTTAAGCTGACATATCTCAAATTATTGTTGTATCCTCCTCACAAAAGTTTCGCAGATAGAGATATCCATCCTATGGAGACTGGACTGGTTTGCTTGGCTTTTGTTTGTTTGGGTTTTATTTTCCTCTTTTACACTCCATGCTCAGCTGAATTTAAAGATCATGAAGATGAGATATAAAAACATTAATTCGGCACTTAGAGCAGGCAGAACAAATGCTAAACTTAAAAGGCTTCAAGTAAAGCTCCAGCATTGAGCATGTAGCTGGAAATAGGACATCAATGAAACAAGAATATCTTCAGAGTCGCAGCAAAATAGTTTAAGAAAACCCACAATTAGTCAAATACTGTATTACAGAAAAGTAGCAATCAAAAGAAGAAAAGCCCAACATTCTTCATCTCTATCATAATATTACATCTTATTTCTTTTCCAGTTTTTATTTCTACAGCACATCTTACAATGTACAGATCCATCTTTCATAACCAGAAATAAAATGTTTCCTGCATTTCTGAAGCTTTTTCAAAGACACTGTGAAACCAAGGAATCGATACAGCAGCTTTTCCAGTTTTGAAAGAAAATACTTCCTTCTTCATCTTTACATGATTCTACCTTGGAAGCACCTGCTGGAATGCAAACTACTGACCTTGAAGACCACACAAACACCCCCAGCAGTTGCTTATTTAAGAGCTTTAACTCACTAACAGCAAATTCACCTCGGACCCAAGAAACACTTCCTATCTTCATGTCTGATTTCAATCTCAATGTAAATAAACATCCTTCAGTTTTAAACTCTGATCTTGAAGTTAAAATTTCTCCACAAAGGAAGAGAGAAATTCAAAGGAGTATCATTAGCACAATTGATCAGTGCCATTAGGTATTCATAGGTGACAAAACATGCATTGGTGACACCATCACACCTATGCTGGTTTCAAGTATTTATGAAAAATTCTGCGCATAACATGTCTTTAATAATCTCCTTCAGCCTAGGTCTACCTAGGAAACTTGTTTCTGGAGACCCTCTGTAATCTTCACACCCCTCCACCTGGGATCTCCTACTCTGTCTTCCTGTCACTTTCATTTAAAAATGAAATCTGGTTCCAAACTGGTGGAAATCTTATTTGTAATTTCAATGTCATTTGCAGAAGTAGCTGTGCCCAAACACTCCAGACTCCAAACGTACTGTGCTAGCACCACTCAGCTTGGAGCACCTTTGACATCGAAACAGAAACTCAACTGTTAATGAGCAAGTTCTCAACACACGGTTCTGGCTTGACTGTGATACAGCTTAACTCCATGGTTAATAAAGATCAAGTTTTGTAGGCAGTGGAAAGGGCTAGAAAAAGAACAGTCCCACGTACTCATCACCTGCAAACCTGTACTTATGTCTAAATATGTGAAGACAAAATTAGAAGTCTTATTCCATCTCGGAATCATATGAGAATCATTACTAACAACTGCCTGTTTGCTGTATTTCAAACAAAAGCCATGGACACAGAGCCTTCTTTCCAACACCTTGTCCATGTTTGCCAAGTGCTGGCAGCCCAATCCAAGCATCCCAAAGCCACTGCCTCTGCAGGTCCCTGGGAGCACACCTTGCACAGAGGGGCTGTGTGAGAGACATTGCTGAGCTTTAACATTGATTGTGAATGTTCACACTTGTAAAGAACAGCTCAAGTATTTTCAATCTGTTCTAAAAGTAAATTTGAATGGGAGAGAGCAGAAAAAAAATCTTCAATCAGATGAAACACAACATAATGTTATTGGAATTGTTAGATGCTCCAAAAGCAATAATGAGGTACTGCAGTCTGAGAACACGTTTTAAACTGAATTCATAAATACTAAACGGTCAAAGGAGTTCCACACAAGAAACTTCTTCCCAAACCCAGAGGTATCAGAGAGGTGCTTGGAAAACAAACACACTTGTAATTTACTTGGCATGAGTAAACCTGGGTAAAGGACACTCAATCTCAATGTTCAAATTCCTTTACAAACATAGAAAAAGGTGTCACAAAAGTGCTCTTTTGCAACCAGGTTCAAGGATTATTAGATTCATGCACTGCAATGTACTTTCCCCAACATGAGCTCAGAAAAGAAAATGGCACCTGGGGAAATGACAAGTTCTGTGATCACTCACTCCAAAACTGTTTCATAATACAGCAAGATAAAGTTATAGCTATAAAGAGCAAGACAGCTTTTGGTGGGTGTATGATCTAAACCTTTTTAATTTAAATGCTCTGTACTTCTGCTGCAGTATAATCTGCTCCTTTAAAAACAAAAATGGAATCAACTTTTTGGAGTTATTCTGAGATCATAGACTTATCATTGTAACTCATTACAGTTCTGTTAAATAAAAAGAAATTGTTTCCTAGCAAGTTGGGGGTTGGACTTGATGATCTGTAGAGGTCCTTTCTAACCCTAACTATTCAGTGAAATGGAAATATGTTATACAGGCTAAGAAAGTCAGCTTTCATAATTCTAAACATAAAAACAAAAACTTTCATATACCACAAAGTTCTCATTCATACACCTCTCCCTTTTGTCTTTGCCCAGTTCTCAGTATCCTCTCTCATGAGTCTTCAATTTACAGTTCTGAAGAACAATAACAGGATAAAGAAGAAAAAAGCCCTGTTAGGGTTGTACTATAGCAATACCCTTTTGGGGCAGGCAAGAAGCCTACAATAACTACAACTGAGTTTGATATTCAAATAAAATAAAGGTTTGTTTGAAAGCTGATTATCTTAAATTTATCTTCTCAAGTAATTAAATCATTAGAATTCTTTTGTCACTCTGTGCCTCTAGGTTCTCAGTGAGATGGTCATGACAGAGACAGTTATAATAAATTACTAAGATAATTACACATTATTAAAACAATCAATGTCAGCTGCCTTTAGCAAAATGTGAATCATAAGTTCAAAAAAAGGATGCAAAGAGCTTTTACAGATGATTCAAAGTTCTGTGGACATTAAAGAAATCCTCAAAACCCTCTCCTTCACACTAAATCAATTCTGATTTAAGTCCTTCCAAAGAATCCATATGCACAGCTCCACTGCATAGAAGCACTTAAACACAGCATGCCAGCAAGGGCACAGTGAGATTCCAGGCTGCACCGGAGCCAGCAGGGCCCTTCTGCCTCTGATGGAGATTCCAGCAGTAACTGTGATCCAAGCAGGGAAAAAAACTGCCTCAAATACACCGTGAACTGCCCCCACACCAACCCAAATCATCACTGAAACTCCTGCTGCAGTTTCTGCTGAAAGCTGCTTATTTCACCTGTTTCATACTAAAACAAAGTCCCAGGCCTGTACATTTGGAGCTCTGTGATGTTCCACATATTCAGAGCTCCCATGGCAACAAAATTCCAGGTGCTGCCAAAGGAAGAGATAACAGAAACCAATACAAGCCACTGCAGTAACTGCCTTCGGTCAGCTCAACCTGGCTCCAGAGCTCCTCTTGTACCAACCACAAACAGTGCCAAAGAAAAATGCAATCCTGTGATGAAGTAGTTCAGCTAGGAATAGATAAGTCACACATGCAGCACTCCACCAATTTTATTGCTGGAAAAAAGGCAAAGTTATTCTTAATTTACAAGCCCCTTTGAGAAAAATGAATATGAAGAAACAGCAATTCTTTTTCCCAGGAGATACTGGCATTTGGCAGCACATGTGAAAGACCTTGGCAAAATACGGGAATCCGATTTTCCTCCCTCAGAAATTGACACTGTTTGGGAATTGCATTTAAAACACTGAGGTATCACTGAAGAGCATTGCTGGTTACAAATTAACAAGGAAAACAGACTTGACTCCTAAACACACTTTCAGGGACTCAAAACACAAGTGTCAATTAACTTGGTATGTTTCTATACCCTGCTGTTTCAGAAGTGCATCTGGTACTAAAAGAATCTCTTCCACATCTAAAGTCTCTGGGAAGGTTTAATTTCCATTAACTTTCACACCTTTTTCACCCAAACTGCTCACAGTAAACCCAGCTTTCCTCATATGCAGAGCATTTCATGCACAGAAGTACTGTCACCCTGCACCTTAAGGTTCTTAATAATCCTTTCATTGACTACAAGAGCGCTAAATATTTTCACAACACAGTGCTCAAAGGAGAATAGTTTTCTTAAGGGGTTATTGACCAAAATGCACCATTAAAATTTCCCTTTGATACATTGCTACTGCATTTGAGGATGCAACATCCTGAGGGAAAAAAGAAATTCAGATGTTAGAATGAAGTTGACAGACAAAATTAAAAGGTACAAAATCAAAATGCAACTGCAGGCAGAAAAGCAGTGCATTTAAAGTATATTCGGCTGCAGGATAATTAAGGTCTACTTTTAAAAAAAGATCTTTCAACAAAATGCATTTGGCACAGTGCAATGAAAGGTTGAAAATCCCCCAAAGGTTAGGCACTATGTTATCCTGTTTAAACATAATTAACTGGCAATAATGAGCTATCATTTCCTACAAGGAAAATGATAATTACTGCCACATGTCATACAAGTAGTTAACATATATGAAATAGTTCCATTACTCGGCAGGGGGGAGAACAGAGAGGATTCTCTTAGGATTATTAGTTGGATAACTGGATTTTAAATATGAGAAAAAATTGAGTTCAGGTCTCTAAAAGACTGATGGAACTTCAACAAACCCAACCCATGTTTGTTCAAAAAGCAAGCAAGTGTGCATAGTAGGGGCGAATGCAAACTTCTTAAATTAGAGAAGAGAAAGGGCAGCAGCTAAGAAATCAAATGGTGACTAAAAAATAAAGGACTGAGTTGGCAATGCTTCCTAGAGAAACGAAGAGTTGTGCTGTATTTACTTAGGAGGACACCATGATCAAGTTTGATTTCAAAAAGCTATTTTTACTCTCCTTTAAATACACGCCAAAACTAAGTTCTTTGCCTTAACTAAGCAAAATCAATGACTGATTAATCAAACTTTTACAGTCTCAGATACCAAAGGATGATCTATCAATCTCCACTATGCACAACTGAACCAATCACAGTTAAACAGCAATTATGACACCAATTTCCTATAGAAATGAATAATGGATCGTATAATCAGCACAATATCCTGTGCTAATCATTTCTGACTCACTACTTCAAAAACATATGTTAATAATCTTTAAATTAATGAGAAAATAGCAGGTTATTGTGTCTAAAATATCATTCACATTCATCTAACACTAAAAAAATTGGTCCTTTTCAGATTGTCCCATTGGAATCCTTCAATTTCTTTAAGAACACAACATTTTCCGAGTAATTTAAGTGACAATTAATAAAACTCTCTATATACTTGCAAGTGTTTATCAGGATTCTAGACAACATCTATGATTTCCTCTAAAGACAGTACAGGCAGATCTTATAAAACTCCTGTGCCAGCTCACAGATAACAACAGCGCAGGATTAATCATTTTTGCTATAGCAACCACTGCACTGCAATTACCATAGTGACATGAGAAGAATAGAAAAAGTAATAATGAAGAGCTCTCACTTGTTTGGAGCAATGTGGCAGCTAAGTAAGTGCAGAATTCTCTAGCACCCAACTCTGCTCACCTTAATCAATTGAAATGCCATTTGTAATAGATGTCAAAAAGCATTTCTGATTAATTTTTAAAAGGGCAATACAAATTTGTCAATTGTTCCCTGTCCTTTGATCAGATTGATGTACAAATCACTGCTATCATGTAACAAGGGGGAGTGCTACTTATTACGGAAGTTCCAACTTAGCCCTGAAGTGTAAGGTCGACTCCATTACCATAAATATAAACACATGCTTCTGTGTAATTTTCCATTAAAATATATACACACACACATATACAAAAATGTACTGGACTTTCAGATGCATACAAACATATATTTGCAAATTTTTTTAACTTAAAAAAGTCTTTATTTTTTTCAATACTTCAGGAACACTTGGTACTAAGATTATACCAACATCTGTGACAGTTTCTCATGAGTCACCTAATTGCTGTTTTTTCCAACTCACTTATCCAAATAATTTATACTTGATAGCTGTTGTTCAACCTGCCTAGTTTAAGACAGGAAATCTTACCCCAAATTAGTTGCTTTTGGAAGTTCTCAGTCAGATTCTTATACAAAGTTCCCCCTTTTTTTTCAAATGACTGGTAAATACTCATGGCTGGAAAGGGTACTTCAAATAAAATTTTCAGAAGCCGGAAAGAATGTTAGACAAAGTGACCTTTTGAAACAATGCTTATTTTGTTAAGAGGCAGGTGTGATCAGTAAATCAGAATCTTGCACAAGCAGCAAGGTGGGTGTGAGAGGGAAGGCAGCAGCCCAAGTGGCACAGCCCCACCTCACGTCTGGACCTGACCCCGCTGCAGAGTCCAACGTGCACAAGGTTCATCCACGACAGGTGGCAGAGAGAAAGCACAGAGATACAGAACCCTCTGAGACCCTGAGCAAATGGCAAAGCTGGCACATCAGCTGTGAGGCACAGAAAATGGCAAGGAGGGGAAGAAAAACAGAGGCAGGCAACCCAGAAGAAAGAATGTCGGGCTTGTGCCTGTATTTGGAACATTTCTAGTGCCAGTGGCTGTGTCCCAGTGCCAAGGGGAGGATGCCTGTGGGCAGAGCAGAGTGTGAGTGCACAGCACATTCTGCAGCATGCACAGCTTGGCAAAACCTGCCCAGGTAGAAGGCAGCACAATCTTCTAACACGTCTCATTTTCCATTTCATTGTGGTATTTTGATTTGTTGTGCGATCAATCAGGCCCCATTACAGATAGCCGAATTATTCCAAACCACAAACCATCATACCTTAACTTCCTCTGCCTTAGAACAATCATTATTCTGTCATTTTTTAAATGGAAAACTGAAAACAGGAGAGGTTCAAGTCTGACAATCCATTTCTAGTAATGCCTTTAATTCCAGCTCAGTACAAGCAGTACTCAAAGCCAGTGTTTGAAGTACCTAAATGTAAGCAGACATAGCACAGTGGGTAAAAGCATTACTGTGACAGAGCAGCATTCTCATACGGGGAGATTCTGCCCCTTTGTTGTTGGATGGCGCGGAACAAATGAATTTCATGATAATTAGCAGTGCAGGGCAATAAACAAGGGTGCTGGAACTCCAGCCCAGCAGCCCCTGGGCCACTGCCCTTCCTCCCAGCCTCAGCTCTACCAAACTACAGCCCTGCCAGAGCACTACACACTCCATTTAGCCACATGTTCAAAATTTCAGCTTTAACATTGGAACAGTTCCACTTCTCTTTGCGAAGATATCCCAGGGTTTCTTACAATTCCATTAATAACTATAAATTTCTAAGATCATGATTTATCATTTGGGCTCATTAGCCACCTAACATAGAGATAAAATTATCCTACATTAAGAGAGCTTTTCACATTGCCATTGTTAAAAACTTACAAAAATATTTCTATTTAGTACCTATTAAGACACATTATTCAGAACATCAGCTTGGAAAATGATTACAAAAGACCCAGCACACTTAATTTTTTTTAACTGCAACAACTGTATTATTCCATTCTTTCCTTCATATATTATATAGATAAGTATTCAAACTTGAAGATAAATAGTAAAATATTTTATTAAAACCTTGTAAAATATTTTAGAAAAAGGGATAAACACTTCACAGAAGATTTCAGGGGCAGGGTTCAGGTTCTGCCTGACTTCATTGCCTGTAGATTTGATCTAAGGACCATCACCCAGACAGCAGAGGTGTCATGCATTCACATGTCAACCTCAAAACACTTTTAAGTGGCAGCACAGAGCAAGTGAGTCACACTCTGGGTCCAAGAAGTTTAAAACTTCTCATTTTCTTGAAAATAAGTTTTTGAAGAAAATGTTGAAACAAGGCTACTGTTTGACAACATTTAAAGACAGGCTCAGTCTCACGGTAACAAGTGTGTTGTATAAATACAGAAAATTATTTTTTTAAGAAGTTATTTACAGTCAATTATGTCAGCAGAGTCAGGCCTGCAACACTGCCTCTGGTTGGAAAATTGTTATTTTAGTGCACAGAAAATTAGTACTTTTTGCACTACAAAACCAACATGCCCCATTCTCTGTAACATGACAAAAACATTGATAAGCCACAATTGACTGGAAAGGTACATTCTAATAGAAAAATATGGGCTTTCACTAACCCTTGCAGAAATAGATTTACATATAAATTAAATTTTTCTCCTGTCCAAAAGCCTTCCAGAATTTTCAATCACAACCATTAATATTTCACCATGTTCCAGCAATTTTTATTCAAGTAATTTTATTTCATTTAGTCTTTATTAGTTCATACAAATGAAAAATTTAGAAACATTTAATCAGATAATGCTTTCTGAACAAGATTTAGAGAAAAAAAAAATCATGACAAATAAAATAAGTGTCTCATAAAATTAACTTTAGTGTTGTACCACACCTCAAAGCAACAAAAATTAGATACATGTGAGGCAGAATGTACTGGGATAACCAAAGCTGAATTTGTTAATAATTAATCCCAGATATCTCAGGATTTACAAATAAACATAACACATTAAAGAGCAACAGCAGAGAAACATAAAAACCCCATTTAGAGCTAAACATCTTTATTTGTTCTCTGGTGTGTGCAGCTAACCAAAACATGAGAAAGCAACACTCAGTTTAAAAGAAGAAAACTCACCAAAATCTGCAAACACGGACTGTCCAACAACTTTGGCACCACTGGGCATTTCCTTACTTTTTCCAACTTTAGAGAAGTTCCCATCCTAGCAAACAGGACAAAGATGATGGAAAGACTGAACTGCAGAGTAAGTGATAAAAACTGCCTTTTGAACCAAAGATAATACAGATCACTAATGGAGGGCTTTAGCAGACAAGAGAGAGACATCTCAGCTATGGAAAAAACTGCACTCTTCAAAAACTGGAACTGAGTTTTTGCATTTCTAATCCTGGATTTTTGTGGAAATCCATCAATACTAATATTCAGATACAATTTCCATATATTTTGCTGTGCTGTGAGGAAGAGAGTGGATTATTTCAGCAACATTATCTAAATGATAATTAACTGATTATGAATGCCACTGTGCATTTTTGCATATTAACATGTGATTTTGTAGATGTATGTAATATACAACAACACACCTGCATAAAAATTAAAAATAGGGTCCTGATTTGCCTTCTAATTAGGAAATAAATTGATTTTCTATTATGTCTGGCTTAGAACTTGTTTTACTTCTCCTTTATTAAAGTCTAGGCCTACAGAAAACAATAGTCCATTATAGCATCAGAAAGATAAAAAGTGCTGGATCATTGTTTATCACAGAACTGGATCACAGCTGGCACAAACCCATCTGAAGATGTTGAGTTTTTGCAGCCATGTCAGATGAGGCAAGGCCCCCTTCCCCAGTCCCTGCCATCAGCTCAGGCACAGAGCTCTGCACACAAACACCCAGCAAGGCACGGAGCCAAAGGCTTGGGAGTGGAGCAGAGTTATCCATATCCAACATGACTCACGTCATGTTTCGTTTGCAGACTCCAATGCAACTCTGGACACAGCCACTACTGTCTGTACTGCATGTGTGACTACGTATCATAACCTTGACATATAATTTATAATGATTCTGATGAGAAAAATTAAAATTGATGCATTTCCATGCAGTGAAATAGAAGAGGCCCTTAGTTGGCCCTAAAAGCATGTCTTGTAGAGGCAAATATTTAAAAAGCATTTTACAGCGCATCAATGAAGGGAAGTACTTTTTTCCACAAAGAGCAGTTTAACAGCTTTAATGGATCAGGTAAGGTATTTGTCGTTTCATACACATGTCCAAGCATTTTTCTGGGTTAACTGATTCCAAAGAACAGAATTCTTTCTTTCTAAAGATAAGCAAATCTATCAATACAAAATGTATAATGCATGATTATATTTAGACTACAGGTCCAAAATTTGTAAGAAAATTAATAAAAAACCCCACTAACAGGACAAACACTTTGTGTACTTACAAACACTCAATAACCAATGATTTTTTAAGTCTACCTAAAGCTGTAAATACAGGATTCATGACTCACTGCTTTCATTACTCTTGCCTGGGATAAGATGGCCAGGTTATCTCAGACAAGACTCTGTTCTACAGTGACGCACTGTGGTATGATGGATTCATTTTCAGGCAAACCCTCAAAAACTCATCCCTTAACTAATCAGAAACACATTAAGCACTTTCTGTTATCATTAAAAAGGGAACTTATAGCTATAGTCCTCTTGGATAACAAGGTACAAAGGATGCCCCTGGCCAGGTTAGACAATACAAAAGCAGAATCTCAATAAATAAATATCAATCCAGTAATCTATTACTCCTCAGGCCTGAATTTTGGTTATGATATTTACTAACGCAGGATTTGGAATTTCCTCAAATATAACTTGCACATGTATTGTAACAGTCAGAACTGACATTTTGAACTTGTGCCAGAAAATCTTATCCAAGACCTGGAGTCATGTATCCAACAAAGTTTACTTAAAAAAATCTTTCAGACAGCAAGAATAAAACCAAACTGATGAGTCTTCTATCTCTGAATCACCATAACTATCAGAAGATGATTCTTTGGGGTTTATAACTCGTCTGTGTTTCAACAGAATGGTTATTTGTGTTTTCCGTCTTACCTTATTTACCCATGTTTCAAACTGAATGGTTTTGGAATTTGGTGACGTGGTAAGGAACAAATCTGTGAGGAAAATAGAAGAGAAATGAGATATTTAACAGTAGATTACACACAAAAATGTTTGATCACTTAGTAAATATATATAATTTTTAAAATATTTTAGAAGTTATAAATACATTATATTCTAGTGATATATTAAGCAAGAAAGACTAAAAACACAGCCCTCAAAACCATTTTCATGTCTTGTACTCTTCTGTATAAATAAGTATCAATGAATATCAACTAGCCTTTTATTCGGGATATGTTGAATTGAACAACAGATACACTGTTAACAGGACAAGAAAAGTAGATGGAGAAATATTTCTGGCTTCCTATACACTAAAATTCTCTCAAACATCAAAACAGTGTAAAATAGAGCTTCAAAGGACTTATCTGACAAGGCCTAAAGAGGAGCTTATTTACTGCCTTTTAGAAAAGTCCCCAAATTAGAAAAATGGGAAGAAAAAGCTTTTATTTAAAAAAACAATGTGGAGGTTGAGGAATGAAAAAAAAATAAAAATTAAGTCCAGTGTTAAGAAATTCAGATTTAAGAAAACTACTCTTTGAGATTTAAACACTTGTTTTCTTTTTCTTTGTATCCTCCCTCCCTGCAATTTCAACTGCCATTCTTTCAGCTAGAACACAATGGTTACTTTGCAGGAAAAAGGGAAAAAAAAAAATAAAAGAGAATATTAATGCTTTACCCTGAGGTGTTTTACTGAATAAGCAGGTAGATGGCTGTACAGGGAATTTCAAATGGCATAGTAAGGAATATTGTCTTCCAGGGAAAAAAATCCCAGCAACAAACAACAATCACAAAACTGGAAACCTCCCCACACCTTACAAGCAAAACCCAAACAAAAACCCCACAAACACACAAAAAACAACAAAGATTCTTAGATTTCTCTCCCCCCACAGCTTAAAAGCTCTACCATGGAATTTTATTCCTCTGAATATCTGAAATGCCCATTTCCTTTACAGCACACACATGAAAAGCATGACAGTGTGTGCTTCATTTGAATGAATTACAGTGATACTTAAGGACTTCTTGAAGGTGAGACAAAAGTAATGAAAATGATCTGAAGACAGCATAAATGTAATAAGAAAACTTATATATACTTCCATATTAACTTTGTATCTAGAAGGAAGCTTGTGCAATACTGTTGATTGCTATCAGATATAAGCCAGAAAAATATTAAAAAATCCAATACATTCACAGGGGGAGAAACATGAAATAACAGAAGCCTTAACTAATTTTCCTACAGGCCAGGATGTCACTATATCTTAAAAAAATGCTACTGAGGTTTAAATAATTATTTAAATAAACCTTGTTGTACTTGGTACTGAAATTTGCATTCAGCTCTGGGCTCTGCTGCACACAGGTTGTGCTAGAGCAGCCTCTGAAGCGTTCTACAGAAATACCCAGCAGAGGATGAGCATTTGCCCCCAGCTGGGGCAGG
>VYZR01110059.1:11239-34828 GCA_013400675.1 Oxylabes madagascariensis | reverse complement strand
GTGGACAAATCAGAAACTCAGCAAAGGAAAGATTTCAAGTCAGATGGCAGCTGGGTACAGTGGTATCAATCTCCTAGTTTAGCCTGGACTGTGGACAGAAAAAGCCCTCAGTTCTGGCTCTTAGGCACAGTTGTCAAAATCACCTGGGGTCAAATTCTCTGTTTTAATGTGATTTTGATTTCCCTTTTGCCACTGCTTAACNCCCCTGCAATTCCTGAACAGCAAAACAAATGCTGATTAAAGGCCCCAAAGCCATTAAATCCATTTACTGGAATTAACTTACCTCAATTGCACTGGTGTATTGCTCAAGTCTACTGTCAATCTTTGAGACAACTGCTGTTGTCTGGGTGGGCTTCATACCACTACAGGAAATGGAGGGGGGAAAAAAAGCAAGAATTATTATTCTCTCCACCTAAACACTGCTATTTGAATTGAACTTACTGTTTCTTACCTCTTTTGAGCGGATTTGTTCAAAAATTCTGTTCGCTCCTCTATCTAGAAAAGAGAGGAACAAAAGCTTTAAGTTGAAAGTTAATAAAGAGCCAGCCTGTGCAAGGCCAGCCTGAAATGTCATTTTAAATGTCAAAAAAGTCAATCTGAAAGAGAGACATTCCAACAGAAATTTCACAGACACACACAAAGGTTTTACAGATAGAAGCCTATTATGCTACATATTCATGAAAGTGAATATATTTTCTGCATGAATGTTTGCATACTACACATTTCTTCAGTGCCTAATACGTAACAAGAGAATAAATGAGTAACAGAAAAAGAAGAAAAGAGAAGGAGTCTATCTCATGGAAGGGGGATTGATGTGCACAAAAACCTGTGTCATCCTCACATCTCCTACACAAAAGCAAGTATGTATCTCTTGAGACAGACAGCAAATTTAATAAACGTTTTTCTGAGCTGAGACATCAGACTAGGCCAGGTTTGGAGCTCAGCCACAAAGCCTCCCTTATACGTGTTTTTGGAGGACACTAACAATTAATATTTGAGCTCCAAAACACCCATCAGTGTAAACCCTGCTCATGTTCAGGAAGGGTCACTGCTGAATCAGTATCTACCAGCTGTTACTATGCAAACTGGTATCTGGTATCTATTTCATCATTATTTTCTCTTCTGTAAATAGGAAAATATTGTGATGTTTCCAGGGAGGAAGACTCATGAAGGTCTCTCATGACTTCTGTCAAATCTCTCAATACTTTGAAAACAAAAAACTCCATCCCTGAATAAAGTGTTAAAACATTTCACACTGGGGGGAGGGTGGATGGGGAGTGTGTGCATCTATTTGTATTTTGGGTCAAGAAATATTTTCATCAAACTTCCTCAAGTCTCATCCACACTGCATTGTTCCCCTTCTCATCCCAGGCTCTACAGTTTCACTCAAAAGTAAAATACATGCAAGCAGCTCCAGGGATTGAAATGATTAATAATCAGCCTGGCTGGATTCCTGGGGACTCCCCAGCCTCAGCAGGGGCTCTCCATTTTCAATTTACTTTAACCGTGACTGCTCTGGCATTCGTGCCTTTAAAACAAGGCAATGACAGCCATTCCTTTAAATGGTTCTCTTCAGTGCCTTTAGTGTTCTGGGATAGCCTTGGATGCTAAGTCCCGCAGCAATCCCATCAAAGGGCATGCACGGTTTATTCCTAGAGCCCTTGCATCAAAAGCTCAGTTTTTGCAGTTCACTTGAGTGCACACTTCGCCAAACGAGCTCCCTGGAGGAACTCCAGCTCCCACCCATCCAGCTCAAAGGCACCTCTGAAGCTCTAAAACACACATACAATTTACAGAGTAATTTCCACTGCCAGTTCCAGTTGCCAAAACACTGAGCTAAAAGCGGCCCTGAGTGCAAAGGTGGGCTGTGCTGGGACAAATCCCCTGTTCCAGTGGAGCGATGTCACAAGGTGGCAGCAAAAGACCGGCAGGAGCCCTGCGCACCCACAGGACAGGTTACAGCCCTGTCACCCAGAGGCAATGCCACAGAACGAGCAAGTAAATGGTTCAAAAGTGACCAAACAGAGCAAGGATGGTCACTTAAAACACGTCGCCTCACTCCTGCTATGGTATAGAAGAAGCTTCCCCCAGTGCTGATTTCTGGGTCATAACCAGCAACGCATCAAAATGATGAATTATTCCAGCAAGAGCCTCCAGTTTGTCCCCAGCTGCATCAGTGAAACCCTGGTGGGCAGCAAGGACAAATAACATCTCAAAGAACCAGGACTCACGGCAACCACCCAATAATTCATTTACAGGGTCTTTTAAAACTTTTGGCACATACAGTAAACAGTATGACAAAACAGATCTGTAAAAGAAAAAGGCAAAGCAAGGTGGTTAACATAAAATGCAAGATGTTCTCTCAGTTTCAGACCAGGAATTAAGAATAATTTTTCACTGCATTCATCTTAACAGGATCTTGTTAAATAGCTTGGACTATGTTTTTCACCATGGAATACTTTCAGTACTTTTACACGTACTCAAAAAAGTCAACCTGCCAGCCTCTAATTAAATTATGACCAGGAAGAATGAGTTAACACACAACATGAGACCATGACTTGGGAAACAAAAACCATTGGATATTCCCAGTAAAAATTGTTTCATAGAAAGGTATTACATGATTCTTAGGAGTTTTAAACTGTGTATTGGATATTATGCAACAGAAACTTGTAAACGGATCTACAGAAAACTCTTCTCAAAAAATGTGTCAGGGAGGAAGGGGTAATAAAAAACGAACACAGAAAATCCTGTATTTTAATTTTGCATCATATCCAACATGTGGAAGGACCTGGTGGAAATCCATTGTAGCAGTAGTCCCTGGGAGAGGCTTCTCCTTATCCTCCCTGAGTGGCTAACATAGTCTCTTGCTTCATTAAGCACAGTTATGCTTTTTCCTGCAGTCAGCAGCATCTGAGCAGAGTGTGCCAATTTAGCTCAGTTTACCTACCAGACTTGAGTGCTGCCATCAGCATCAACGATGGGGAAAAACAACCTGTCCTTACCATTCTGCTTTCCCCCTGCTGCAAGAATTGCTCATCTAGGAAGAACTGATTGTGTGGAGTCTAATTCTTTCCAGGCACTGCCCCGGCTGTCAGGTATTGAGAGCAATAATGAGATAGGACAAGACAGGTCTTTAAAGAAAAATTGCCTCTGAAAAGTCCTGTCTTCTGGCTTAGCTGTCAGCAATGCCTTGCAGAGAGTGCTGGCTGCCACATCCATGTCTCCAATGTTTCCCAGGAGACATCTTCTCCAAAGACAGGGATATCCCAGCCTCGTGACACTGCTCCCTCCCGTCAACACCTAACTGCTTTGGCATTTCTCTAGTGGTGATGCTCATCCCCAAGAGGAGACTTAGCACTGAAATATCCTGTTCTCTCCTGATTAACCCAGAGAATAGAATACAAGGACACAGTAACCTTCCTTTGAAGGAATGAACTTGTCTAAAAAGCAAAGTGAACAAAGATTTTTCCGGAAATTTCATTCTTTGAATGCATCACGTTTTGTATGAACTAAATCAGGGAAAGGACAAGCTAGAGGCAGATGGCAGAGCAGCAGAGGTTGTTCCAGGCTTTGTCCTTATTTAAGAAAAATAACAAGATACGGGGACAGAGGTTGAACACAAGTTTGGTACCACTGCAGCCCACAGGGTGTCCACCCAGCCCTGAGAAATCCAAGCTTCTTCTGTCTAGAACTAGTAATGAACTCAGCCTGTATTTACTTGGCATGTTTTCCTTTCACTGTTCCCTCAGAAAGAACCAACCCTGGTGCTGTCACTGCGAGGACTCCACACTGTGGCAGCTCTGCTGAATCAGTGTCTCAGGTTTGAGGGAAACACTGTATTTACCAGGTAAAACAACAGGAGTTGTCAACACTGTGATTTTCAGAGGCCAGACTACACAATCAGGGCAGGCTTTTCTAACTATAAGTGTGTGTATTTTGTCCCCATTTATACACGTACATTTACATTTGGGCATCCATGAACTGTGTCATACATGGAGAGGAGTTGCCCATCTTTGTCTCCCAGTTCTGAGTCTGGACATCATGCTAGTCCTTGGCCTGCCTGATGCATAGATGCTGCATCCACAGGATGGCAATATCCCACACTGCTGCTCAGTTAAGCTCCCTTCTTTCCTGCATTCTTGTAGCTCCCTTGGCAATCAGCACGCCCCACTTTCCTCATACTGGCCACTCCTAAGAACTTCTTTTCCTTCCCAAAAGCTTATCGCGCCAGGAAGGACAGGAGTAAAAAGGTGCTTTGCCAGATTGTGACCCAGGAGAAGTCAGAATGTGCACACGCATTATTTTTGTACTGAGCCTCCCTTTTTTCAGTATTAATTCCAACCACCCACCCACCACCGTGCATTTGGGATTCTCACATGACTCATGGCAGATCTAATGAGATGATACATCCACCAAGGGAGAAAACCTGTGCCAGATGCTTTGCAAATCAAAAGATAACTTGGGCAGTGCAGAGCAGACAGTGAGAAAGCTGTGTACCAGCCAGCTGAGACCAGCCTGAGGAGTCAGCCCAAACAAAAGGTAACAAAACAGACTGTCTTCTAATAACCGGATTTTGACATCAAGTTTCACATCAGGTTAATAAGATGAGATTACTCTCCCCTCAGCTCTTGACCACAGAATGCCAAGAAACAGTTTAGGGTGTGAACTTCTACAGCATTACATATCTACACTGGCCACCCACAGACACGGGACTGGAATCTGTACAGTATCACCTATTTCTCAGAGAGAGAAACAGAGACAGAGGAAAAAATGTGTAGAGTTGCATATATCAGGTTTTGTAGCAGACAACTTCTACCTAACAAGACACAAAAGCCAGCATAAAAAACAATAATTGTACCTTGGATGCCTAACAACATTTGAAAAATTTCAGCTTCCCTCTGAAAATACATTTTGAATAGCGTAACATCAGTACAGAAGGTATCTGAAAGCTTTTAGCCTCCTGTTAAGTCCAGAGTTTTTTCACACTTTCCCCAAAATTAGGATCTATATCCTTTTTACTTTGTGTTCCCAAGTACAATTTCCTCTACTCTGAGCCTTCTGTGAATTAAAGCTCCAAATGTATGTCATAAAAGGCATCTCAATAAACAGAAGAAAAGGAAGCCCTCCCAGGAGGGCTGGGAAGAAGCTGTACATTTATAGTGTCTGTTATAGACATCATCTTTAGCAACCAAAATGGCAAGACCAGCTTTAACTAATCAGAGAAAGTCGTGAAGCTTTGCAATCTTTGTTTACAACCGCGTGCATTCTGTTCCAGTGTTTCAGGTTCAAATGTATCTTAGAGGCAAAAGATGAGTCCATTCAAAAACATTTGGGCTCTATTTGCTAGAACTGGACCCAAAACAGACCTGAATCCCCAGATTAGATCAAAGTGTAGCTCTCCGTGAGTGGAAAACTAATTTTGTCCAAATGCAGTTTTTCACTCAACAGTTAAGAGTTTTAATCTCATGGAGATCCAATTCATGGTTCGATGAGCTGCTACCTGGTTCTTTTCTCTCCTAGTTCCCACTAAGTGGCCTTTTTGACAAACATTTTGTGTTCTTAAATGACTAATGACACGAAATGAAAAAAGGAAAATATCTTTGAAAACATTTATAGATCTGCAGCTTGAGCTGAGAAAACTGGACTGAATTCCAAAACCATACTCCCAATAATTTCAGTGGGGCCAGGATTCCTCTTCCATGCTGAAAGACCATTTAATTGATTTATCACACTTCTAATACAATATAAGCCACAAAAGACCATTTAGAAATCCTGCAGCAACAGAAGGGTGAGGCTTGTATTTCTTGTTATGTAAGAAAATGAAATCCAGCCCAGTACTTCTAGATGTTATTTTTTAGGGAGATTAGACATAAGCTAGAATTCCCATACAGGTCAGTTACAATTAATGATGATTAGGCTGAATATGCTTAAGGACAAAGTAATCTGGCAAGCAAGAAAACAACTGTGGTTCTGGAAGGAGTGAGAGAACATTTGTGACCTAATAGTCTTAAGAGATCTTTTCCAATCTAAACGATTCTACTCCTGTAATAAATTAAAAACAACACAGTAACACAGCTCTAGGTTTCAAATATAATTTTCTCTTGAAGGTGAAGGCGATTCCTGGAGATTCTTCATCAAGAAGAGATAGCTGCTAGTCTAATCTCTTTTTTTTAGGAAAGAACTCTAATTTTCAATCATCCTAATGAATGAAGTCTTTGAACTAGAGGGTTCAGGCTAAGTCTATCAAAGCATTTTCCTGGGTCTGATTACAAGTATTTCAACATTGCTTTTGATGTTGGACTGTTGATCTGGACTACCAGCCCCATTACTTTTTATGTCCTGTATAGATACTAGTGGGGAAGTTACCTTGAGAGATGAACCTTTAGGACTGAAACATTTAAAAGGCTTCTTGTCTTCAGATACACCATCTTCTGGCATCTTTTGGCGTTTCTCAGCAGCTTCAGCCCTTCTTCTTTCGATTTCCTCCTTCATCCTCCTCTTTTCCTCCTTAAAAATATGAATGTTTACTTTTTCTTTCAGCAACTACATCACCATCCCAGGGCTGTGCAGCCCTGCAAACTTTTACCAGATTTTCTAAGAATGGGTTTTTATGCCAGTTAAAACAAGTTCAGTGACCTGCCTGAAATGTATAAAGGTGTTAATGCCAATCCATCACAGTGTTAAGGATGCCAGGAAAACAATTAGTGTGTGCTGCTCTAGTGTCTCCTCAGAGTGAAATCCCCAAATTTATTGTCATAGAGTTCCACTTAAACAGCTCAGTTTCTCTGTGTTCTCATGTGTCACACTGGTATTGTTCTTCTGTCCCTCTTCTCTGACACTTATTGTGCCAAGGTTAATATTTAACATGGAAAAAATCAATAGGTGGCCAAGAAACCCAAGACTAAATGCTTGCAGATCTCCCTCCAGAGATGAGTTTTGCTTCATGAGCCACAGGTCAAACCAGAAGCCCTCAAAGCAACACCAGTGTGAACACTGGTCAGTGGGGTCTGACCAGCAAGGTATTGTGCAACCTTGGCATCTACCGAGTTCTGTTGTAAAGAGCTTAGTACATTAAAGGAATTGGCATTCAGCTGCCAGATACTATCAGTATTATTCATTTACCATTTGTTTTCCAAACAACTAGGATTCCTAAATGATGCACCAGAGACTTGGAAATCCTATTTGTAGAGTCCCTTGGCAGAGGAAGTACAAGGAAACAGATGTGTTGGATACTCAATATTTAAATAGACAAGAATATCTCCCTAATGAGATCTAGCCCACTGTAACTATATATAACATTAGCATTCCAGCCCATCTGCAGCAGATAAATTTTGACATGCACTTCGTAATTCAATCTTTATAATGTCAAAAGAACTTAGCGGCTATAGCACTGCCCCAAGATTATGAATCCCCAAGAAGATAAGAAATTTGCAGCTATCACAGACGAAATCCTGACTCATGAAGACAGATATTAGAGCCCTGCCTTTCCTGAGGCTAGAATTAGAACATTTTTTCCTACTTTGGATGCCACATGTTTTACCTCCGGTCTTCACTGGACAACGCTGCAAAAAGTCAATGCTACAAAGAGTTGTCAACTAATGTGAGGGGAGTGGAAGCAAAAAAATAATGATAATAATAATGGAATAAACCCAAGTCCAACACTCCATACTTCACACTTACCTCCTCTCTGATTTTTCTCTCAGCCTCCTCCTGCTTCTTCTTCTGCTCCTCTTCCTCCAGGATTTTCCGGCGCTCCTCCCGCCTTTTCTTCAGCTCGTCCAGCTCTGCTGCCGCCTCCTGCTGCTTCTCCTTCAGCTTCTCCAGCTCCTCGCTCTCATTCTCGCCACGGCGGCGCCGCTGATCCTCCAGCCTCTTCAGAGCCTCAACCCCTGGCTTCGCCTCCTCCGCGTTCGCGGTCCCTTTCAAACCGGAGCGGCTGGGAAGGCAACAGAAGGAAAAATGGTGCCCAGGAGTTTTCCCTGCCCGGCCAGAGCCACCTGCTGCCTCGTGCCCAGCAGCAGCACCAGGGCCAGTCATTCCAAGGTGCTGCTGTGGGAATTGGGCTGGGAGGCCCCAATAGGGAGCTAGGAGAAATCCTTAGTTTGAAGCTTTTGGGAACCCCCCTGTTAAGTTAAGGTGAGAAGAGTTGTCTTATGGGAAGTTGTTATGTAAATTGGTTTGTTCATATAAGGTTGTGTTCTAGCATGTTCCCCGGTTTCTGTCCCCTGATTGGTTTAATCTTGCTGTGTTAATTTGCATATTCCTAATCCCCGCTTCCTATTGGCTCTTTCCCTGGAAGCTCCGCCCCCACCTCCCATAAGGTAACTGTATAAGTAACTGTAACCCCTTGGCCCAGGCCCTTTTCTGGTGAACCCTGTACTGAGATCGATTTGCTGTTTGTTATTTTCACAGAATCACCAGGTTGGAAGAGACCTTCAAGATCATCGAGTCCAACCCAGCCCTAACACCTCAACTAAACCATGGCACCGAGTGCCACATCCAGTCTTTTTAAACACATCCAGGGATGGTGACTCCACCACCTCCCCAGGCAAACCTTCCCAGTACNAAAAAAAAAAAAAACTAAAAGGATTCCTATCTCAGCTATAACACCCACCAGCATGTATGAGCAGAAAGGTTCATCAGGTCTTTTGCTTACATTTTCTAGGGAAAATATGACTTTTTAGTAAGGAACTGGAAATTATTAATGGTAACTTTCCACAGGAATAAAACTGGAGTTTTCCAAGCAGCTGTAATACACGAGACAGAAAGAAAGAAAGCCAAAAAAAAAAAAAATCCCCACACCTAAAGAATTTGCATAGGTGAAGTGCATGCTTCCAACAGAGTCAGATAGCATCACCTTGTTAAATAATTACCACATCAGTGTTTAGACAAATGTCTGCTCCTTAAGTGTGTTTAATGTTACTGCTGACAAGGAGATTGGTGCCTGAGATTTCTAAGTGTGCTATTGACAAAAAGACAGAAGATGAAAGTATTGATGGAATTTTTTAAAAAAACTTCTGTATTGTTGGCATCTAAAAAAACCTGGATATAAACGACTTCGTTAATGCAACCAGAGTGTTGCAGAGTATAATACCACAAGACAGTATAAATCAAAGGTTCCAACAGTAACTGTTAGAGATGACAATAAAAAAACAGATTCCATATAAATTTTCAACCCAATCACACCCAATCCTGCAAAAATGCTCTTCATTCACACAGATGCCTCATGCAGATGGAGTCAGCCATATAAGAAGAGGCTGTAGGACCAGAGCTAAATTATTCGTAGTTTTAAAATCATAATAAAATCTACTAACACAGAGTTTTCTGCCCCCACATAATCTTAACCAATGGTTCTAGCACAGCATGCATGATTTAGGAATTGTATCACTAAAAAAACATATGACAAGTTAATTTAAGTGACCTCAAATAAGGGCTTGCATCAGGTAGTGATGCCAAATTACAGAAAGGAATTTCTGCTTTTTTAAATGAAAAATACATATACAATTGGCCAAGTATTGTGAGAATACATTGGAAATTTAATTTAAAATTTCATTTAACCCTTTCAAAAACAAAGTGAAGAGCAATATCTGAGGTGTGATTTTGAGTGGGTGCCCAGCCTGGAATACGTCTGGTTCAGTTTGCAGAAGTACTGAGAACCCAAAATATTCCACAGGCCTCTACAAGGCACTATGTAATTTCCAAAGATCCAATGCACCTAATGCTGCACAGGACAAAAGAAATCCCTGGCTATCTTGAGGCTTTCCTGTTTCATTGCAAGGTTGTAGCCACTCCAGCAAACAAACCCAGGAACCTCAATATTTCTTTGCTTTGCCTCTTGGTCTCTAAGTCTGTGTTGACAACTGACCAAGACCTGCAAGCTTTGGGCCCAAAGAAGATGGAAGAGGTCACTTCAGACAGACAAAGGGATCCCCCTGGCAAGGGCAAACATCAAGCCTCCAGAATTAAAAGAATGAAGAATGTTTGCCAAGATTATCCTAGGAAAGAGCCACTCTGTTCTCTATCAGCACAGAAGAAACATTAGCCCTCAGTACCCTCAGTGTCAGTGAAATTAGCAGCTGCTCAGCTTTCAGCTGATGAAGCCAGTGGCAGAATCTAGACTGAACATTCCTGTTTGCAGACCTCGAGTGATTGTTTTGGCCTCCTTACAAAGAAGGATATTTAAAGTTTTGAACTTTACTTTATTCTCAATTCTGCTCACAGGTCTTCCCTGACTGGTTCTGCATAATCCCAAATAGCAAACAATACACTGGCAGTAATTATCCTTATTTTCCTCCACATCCAACTTCTCTGTTTTCAACAGATTCTGGGAAATGTCTGTTCTCTGCTGTCGACACTGGGAAATTAGTGCTGAGGTGCTGGGTGGAGGAAGACTTTTGTAAGCACCTCTTTGGTATTAAGAAATGAAGCTGGTTGCCAGCTTTCAGACAAGGAGGAAAAGGAAAGAAGTGGCTTGTGGGAGCCAAAAATGTCAGAACAATGTGGAAAAAACACGTTACATCATATTTAAGACTTTTGCAGTCCTGTATGAGAATAGAGAGGAAGGCAGGTGGGAGGGGAGATGGGAAGGAGAAGCCATAAAATGGGATTTTATTCTGTATTTCTCTTACTGACTGACGTAGACAAAAAGAGAGATAACATTTTTCTTTAGCCTCCACTACCCTATTTTGTTCTCAGTTCTCACCACTGAAAGTTAGCCAAGTTATATTCTTTTTAAATAGCATATGATGTGTGAATTAAAAAAAAAAAAAATAAAAAAAAAGGAACAAAGGACAGATCCAGACAAAGCCCAGTTCTGTGGGGGCAGTTCGTTAGAAAATAGGCCAAGAGCCCTAATTCATACTTAACAACCCAACAAACTCTGGCGTCTTTGCTGATGTTGCCAACCCAAATCCTCTACACAACTGATAAAAGGCTGTTGAACAGGCTTCTTCACACTTTCATGAAACAGTAGAAGAAAAACAGAAATAGAAAAAAAAAAAAAAAAAGGAGTGGAAACTCAAATCTACATTTTGTCACTAATGCCCATCTCCCACAGGAAGCAAAGCAAATGAAAGCACAACAAAAATATTTTTAGAAAATCATTCTCATGTTATTGATGATGTGACCCAAGTTTTGAGCAAGGCCAATTTCCTGCTGTTCCATCTCCATTGCTGTCTGTCTTTTGGCCTTAGGTCAGGGTGTCTCCAGGGTCTTTTGAACTGCATTTTATTTTGAGAAAGTTTGTTTTTCCCGGAAGAATCATGAGGGGAATGCTGAGATACAATAGCAAATCCCATCTGCCATGCTCAGATTTCTCAAAGTGCCTGAAGAGCTTAACCTTTCCTTTGCCTGTGACAATGTAAAAGAGGAAGAGAGATGCAGAAGGAGAAAAATTTAGATTTCTCACCTACTCATTCCTAGTTTTCTGCTAAAAGGAAGAACTTAATTTCTATTTTATGTACCCCATGCTTTTAGCAGGCAGGATCCTTTCAAATAAAAATTTCACTAGAAAATTGTTACCTTCTTTGAATTTCCCAATATAACCACAAGCCAAATATTTCCTTAAAAAGAAAAACAAAAATCAAACTGTGACACAGCTTATAAAAAGGAAGAGGGAAAAAAAAATATTATTTTGGCTAGGAGAGGTTTTTACCTAACTGGAAAAACACTTT
The DNA here is from genome assembly GCA_013400675.1 of Oxylabes madagascariensis. Classification (NCBI taxonomy): domain Eukaryota; kingdom Metazoa; phylum Chordata; class Aves; order Passeriformes; family Timaliidae; genus Oxylabes; species Oxylabes madagascariensis. The sequence continues at coordinate 23,156 of VYZR01110059.1, read as the reverse complement.
TCTACAGAAGCCATTAATTTCAATGTTTGCCTTGAAATCAAGAGAGAAGCTCTTTCTAGAGTTACCAATTGCATTGTGCTTTATTCTGCTAATTAAAGATAGGTAAGTGGAAATAGGTTACTACAGAAAAAGTTGAGATCTCACTAAAAACATTAGAGAACACAAAATCTAGAGTTTTGTCATTATTGGCCTCTGTGTAGATATCAGAAATAAGTAAGGAAGCAAAGCCCCAGCAAAGGAAAACCAAGCCTCTTGTCTCTACTGAGGAAGCAAGGCCATTTCCATCTGCTTTCTGGGCTTTGTGTTGTTACTGCAGCAGAGTGGGGACAGCTTAGAAACTGCAGAACTACAACCCAAGGAACACTTGAGCCACTGCTGATGTTGTCAGCCCAGTTCCTCTACTCATCTGCCACAAGCAGAGAGCCAGCGATGGCCCCTGATCTGCTGGAACTCAAGCAAGCCCAATTCCCACTTGGAACTTACCCAAAAGCATTCTCAGTAGGTTTAAGTTTGGAGGCAGGGGGTTCACGTTCTCCGTTCTGTGCCTTTTGCTCAGGAACGCCCTTCTTACGATCCCAGACACTTTTCATTTCCTCTTTGGGTGCTTTGCCTTTGTCATCTTTTACCTGCCCAGAAGATAGCACAAATCACAGAACAAAACACAGGACACACACACCAAAAAAAAAAAAAAAAAAAAAAGTCAGAATGAGGCATTCTAAATAACAGCTGAGAAGCACAAATTTCTTGGCAAGATTGGGAAATATCTTCAAACTGTTTATGTGCTACAGTGCAGGAGTGGTCTGCAAAGCTCTAAACTGTCATCAACTATCACTTCGCTGTCCTGACCTGAATTCCAGCTCAAAGCATCTTGAAAATAACATTATCAGTCTTCTGTGAAAGTTTGCTGTGGCCGTGGGACTATGCCACCACACTGCTTCACTCTGCAACTGCACCCCCACTCTTCCCTCTCATTGCAGCATCATTCACCTGTTGCTTCTTAACACTGTGGGATGCAAACTCTCTGGGACTTGCCAATACATTTTTGGTACCAGGTTTAGGGCATTGCTGTAATAAAAATAACACAACTTCCAACAAATGTCAGGCTTGTTTGACAAAGTTCACGCTCTTTTCAGTGTCATAGCAGAGGGATACTTCATTATTGCAAGAATAATGGCCAAAACACAAAATCATCTTTATATCAGGGCAAAACTTTGACAAAAGTGCAGTCCTGCCTGGGGCTGGTCATGGGTAGCATTATCAGGCATGAATATTTAAACTTATGAAAAATGAAATGCTCTGGAAAACATGAGTAAAAATTCCCTTGATCCTTAAAAAGTTTTGTCTGATGATTCCTAATAGCAATCAAGAATATTCTGTGCATAAATTTCATTCTCCAGTATTTCTTCAGCGTTATGAGCTTGAATTATTTATCAATACCACAGATGGCCTGACCCCAGCATGCTGAGTCATGGCTAGATGCTGGTAAAAGGAGAAAATTAACTGATTTAAGTTATGTAGCCTCAGGTAGAAATACTCTCTGTTAGTTAAGACTACCAGCCAAAACAAACTTTCAACAGAAAGCTTCAGTTTGAAAGTTTTTAAACTTTCAGACAGAATTCAAATTGAGACCTTTAGAAAATAAGTACTTTGGAAGCCTGTTGCAATCCCATTTGCTAACTAGAGAGATAAAGAATTTCTGTAACAGTCCTGTCTGCAACACAGCTGCTCTTAAAGGTGCCTTAACCTTGAAATAAAAAAGTAGTACCCAGCTTCACACTCCAAATCAAAAGAAATTTCTGTTCTTTCTCATCAAAGAACAACTCCTGGAGAAGCTAAACCTTTACCTACAAAGGATGAGTTCAGAGTCTTCACAGCCAAGATCCTCCTAAAGTGTTGGGATTCTGGAAACTTAGATTTTAAGATTTTGGTATATAGCAATATATGTGGGGCAAGATGGAGACTTTAGGGTGGAGGTTAGTTGTTCCTTTTTTCACGTCCTTCTTCATGGTTTTGGGTGGTTTTCTGTAAATGGTTGATAGAGTCCACATTGCAGAATTCAAGTAGTTAGTTACTGGGTTTAAAGTGAAAATAATTTAGTGGCATTTCATAATTGGAGAGATTGCCCTTGAAAAGACCTTGTAGAGACAGAGAGGTGCTCCATTTTACCTCATTTCTTTAACTTGCTAATTAGAGCTCACGACTTGAGAGTCCGTAAACAGATCAGAAATAACAAACACCCAACTCCGAACATGAAAACGGCATCCCGTGCATTAATCCCGGCTCTAACACAAAGAGGAGATGATTAAGAACCCTCACACTAAGGCACTGAATTCGTCTGGGGCAGAGTGCAGANCCGTAAACAGATCAGAAATAACAAACACCCAACTCCGAACATGAAAACGGCATCCCGTGCATTAATCCCGGCTCTAACACAAAGAGGAGATGATTAAGAACCCTCACACTAAGGCACTGTATTCGGCTAGTGCAGAGTACAGCCCCAGAGGCAGTGCCTGACTTCACCTGAGGCCAGTCTGCTGCCCAGAGAAGCCAGATGCAATGGACAGCACCGCGACAGCAGACGTCAGGAGCGAGCACAGGATGCTTAAACCATTCGAGCAAATTTGCTCCTGGTGGGGGCTGCTGGACACAACCAACATAGGCATCCGCTCTGCTTTGAGAGCAGGCAGCAGCGGTGCAGACTTTTTCCCACCCTCTCCTGCCAACAAGAGCTGGCAGCGGCTCCCTGATGGACAAGAGGGGAGCTCAGCTCCCGTGGCCGCGCATTCTTTGGCCATGATGCTGCAACTGCTCCAAGCGAGGCCATTATTGCCAATATTTATTAAAATAAACCAAGGAATGGCTTGCTCTTTTCTAGGAGCTGGGCTGGGACAAGCAGGGCCATTCATTTCTCCTGATGGAGGCCATCAGGCAGCATCATCTTCTGGGCATTCCCCAGTCAGGGGGAGCTAGTGATGGTGTTCCCAGCAGGGATTTCTGCTGCCTGTTAGATCTCTCTGCCTCTCCCAGCCCTTCAGCCCCAGGCAGGGTGATGCTGAAACCGGCTGTGTTGATTGGTGCAAGATTTCTTGTGCCAGGATGTCTGTCCTGGGATTTTGAGAGCATAAGATTTCCTTCGCTGAGATTTTCATCAAGACCTTCCTAAGTCTTATTTAAAAAGCCAACACTTCCAGCTGCCTTATGTATTCAGATCCACTGGGGAGGGTTGTATCTCTTACATCTTAATTGAAATCACTGAGAAAACTAATATTAAAACAATATAGTTTAAAAATTAATAGGTTAGGAAATAGCATTTCAGAAGGCAGTAGGATTTATGATAACATGTCTGCATTTGAGAAAACCATTAACACAGCTTGGCCTCTTTATTCAAAAAGATGGTAAAACAAGCTATTACAGAAACATTTCACATCTTTTGGGCTCAATCCTTCTCCTACTAATTTTAATAACAAAGCAAAGATTGATTAGTAAAGAAGCAGAAATCTTTGTATCTCATTCCAAAGGCAGGCAACAGAATAAGTCCTTTCTCTCACTGCTTCCCCAAATTACAGATTAATTCAGCTTCTGCTGAATTCAAAAAGGACTCCACTTGGAGCAGACAGGTGATATTACCTGAACTGAAATAGTTCATATGTTCTCACAAATCCTGGTATCAAGCTAGAACATGACCAAAGGCCTGGGTAACAAATTCCCCAGCTTCATGTATTTATATTTTTATCTCTTTATATACTGCCTCTTTTCTGTTTGGTTTTTATGCTATTATTTGAGAGCTGAGATTTCTAGATCTCGAGTTTGAACACCTTCAAACTGAAGCAAATCAGCTACTGAGGTTGGGGCCCATTTGGCAGATTTGAGTCTTTACTTGGGCTCAGTTACTTGGTGAGTTAAAAGCTGTGGGCATCTGGGTCTAGGGCTTCCCTGTAAAGTCAAATGCCATCCCCAAATACCATGAGAAAAGCAACTGCTGCAGCACGTCTAGCCAAACTGGAAGCAGGAAATACCACGAGTCTCACATCATGAGAAAGCTTGTTCTTATGAACTTCTCAGGTCACTTCTAAGAACCAAAAGCTGTGCAGAAGTTCAGAAAAAGAGACTTTTTTTTTTCTTGCCGAATTAATCAAAACCTGAACTTTGAGGTCCAGAGCAAAAGCAAAACCTGATTATGTAGACACACTCCATTCCCTCAGGGTCCTGTTCATGAAACACTGGCACCCTCTTAGCTGCATGCATATTCAGAAAGAGATCTCATTGAATTTGTATGTCCTAGAAAGGGCAGGGGGAAGAAGAAGTGGAGATAGGAGCCTAATCATCAATTTTTGTTCACAAGTAAAGAAGCAACAACTGAGATTTACAAGACAATTTGAATGCTCAGGATGGGTATTCAGCATTGCACTAGAAGTGGGATTCTATTAAGTTGTCTCAGCTTCAGCATCCAAAGATGGAAACACTAAAATCACAAGTAACTTTTATAAGTCTTGCCAATTTCCTGGAATAATCTAGCCCAGTGGGTAGGTTTTAAAAGCATGATGAGAGCTCCAGGGAGAATTGGCCGAGCTCTACATAAGAACAAGCAGGACAACTGTGTCTCAAGTTCCCCATAAATCAAAGTTTGTGGTCAGTTACAGACTCCTCTTTACATTTTACTTGTAATACTCAAAAGATTGCATGCAAAAGTGAATAGTGGAAACTGGTTCTGCCTTCTTAATATAATCCATCCCTAATTTTTTTTTTTTTTTCTTTTGTGCAGCTATTTCCTCACCGCTCCCTGAGGGTGAGCCAAGCATCTACAGCAGGTTCCAAACTGATCTGCTAACTACGGACCCTGCAGTGGACTCTCTACCACCCACCCTCAATGGTCCCAAATCCACTGGACAGGCAGCAATCTGCTGTGCCTCCCTTTAAGCCACACAGACCTGGCTGAACCCAAAAGGGTCCAAACTTCCAAGGCTCTGAGCAGTCTCTGAGCAGTGTCTCCTCATCAGAATCAGGGGCTGCTGATCAGATGCTGATTTTGAGATCTGCTGCACCGAACCAAAACCGCTGTACAGCACTGAGCGTGGCTCCCTATGTGTGCCCAGCTGTACCCTGAAGAATGAACGCTCCCCAAATCTCATTTACTTACCATACAGTAAAACACCATGGCACCGGCTCCTGTGTTTACAGTGGAAATGCAATGCAGTAAATTTGGTGGATTTTTCTCTTTAAAACAAAAGAAGAATCTTGGGTATGCGCAGTTTGTATCACGGGGTATTGCAGCTTGCGGAGGAATTATTAGTTAAGGCAGTCAGGTGGCCAAGGGGTCTAGATAATTATTATCATTATGATGATTATTATTAATTGTCATGATGATGATGATGATGATGATGATGATGATTAAAGTAGGTTTTGTTCATAGGGAAAAAGTTCACAGTAAAGTGAGAGGAAGGATGATTAGTTGATACTGTCCTGAAAAATTCATCCCTAGAGGGAAAAACCATACTTGTGTTGTTGACTGAACTGAGTTTCCTAAAATATTTGTTTTAAGACAAAGAGGAATTGGTCCTAAAGCCCCAAAAGAACAAACTACTTAAGAATTTACTTAATTTTAAGCACTTAAGGAGCTTCATCCCTATTTATTTCAGCAGGATTACCCATGTTCTTGACGTGGAGCACAAGCCTAAGTACTTTGCTGAAGAAGCAACTTTCACTTATAGGTGCCTTATTTGTTTTCGTATCTCAAGTTTCCCTATCACATCTAAATCAGTGGTTTATGAGTTACCTGATCTTTTGTGGAGGTAGCTTGGAGCTTCTCTTCTGGCAGCTTTTCCTTTTTAGCTTCCACTTTTTCTTCCTCCTTTGTTTTTGGGTTTTCAATAATTTATTTATTTTTTAACGCACACAAAAAAAAAAGTCACACCTGTTTGTGCACTTTTCACTTCTCCACGCTGTGTTCACGTACCAATCCAGTGTGCAGCCACAACTCCATCCTGTGCTGCTGTGCCCCCTCCACCCTCTCCAAATCCTCAATTTCCCCATCTGAGCCTTTCTCCCTGGCACCATGCTCATGTGTCCCAGTCCAGAACCCCTTTCTTGTGAATGTGTTCAGCACACAGCATTCCTCACACAGTTTAACAGGTGCCCATAATGTTTTCTGCCAGGATGTGTCTGCCTCCACCTCGTGTGTTACTGTGTCAGGCCAGTTTATAGCAGCTGAGGGGGAAAAAAAAGGCAGCAGAAGCACATGCAGAGGCCTGAATGTGCAAGGTTTTCTCTGAATGATGGAGTGAGGTCAGGCCTGTTGTGCACTGAATTATTGGTAAGCAGGAGGGGATTTATTTTTAAAAAGAGAGAGCGACAGCACAAGTGTTAGTAACTTCAGTACAGGACTAGATCTGTGAGGAAATTCCAATTCAGTCTTTTCTGGCATTACATTTCACACAAACCACAGGTGTCTTATTTTGGTGCAAAATGTTTACTGTACCTGTTTTTTTAAGAAAGCTCCTTGAGGTTTTTTGTCTTCTACTTTCTTCTCTTTTACCTGTTTATCTTCCATTTTCTGTTCTTCCATCTTTTGTTTTTCCTTTAATTTCTCGGCTTCTAGTTTAGCTTTTTCCTCAGCTGCCCTCTTTTCCTCTTCTGCCTTTGCCCTCTCCTCAGCTGCTCTCTTTTCCTCCTCTGCTTTCTGTTTTTCCTCAGCTGCCCTCCTCTCCTCTTCTGCTTTAGCCCTCTCTCTTTCCTCAGCTGCCCTCTTCTCCTCTTCTGCCTTTGCCCTCTCCTCAGCTGCCCTCTTTTCTTCCTCTGCTCTCTGCTTTTCCTCAGCTGCCCTCTTTTCTTCCTCTGCTCTCTGTTTTTCCTCAGCTGCCCTCTTTTCTTCCTCTGCTTTTAACCTCTCCCTTTCTTCTGCTTCCTTCCTTTCTGCCTCAGCCTTTTCCTCATCCCTAAGCTTCTCTTGATCTACAGCATCAGTTACACTTTGCGTCCCTTCTGGCACAGCATTTGTATCATTCTCTGCTTTGTGTTCCTCTGCATTTACAGTTACTGCCTCTTCTTTATCTGTGGACTTTTCTGCTGTCACATCTACCTGATTTTCCTCTCTGGGGAGCTCCTTTGGTTTCTCCTCCTGTACCTCCTCCTTGTCTTTTTCTTCTTTTTTTTCCTCTTCTTCCCCATCTTGCCTCCAGTTGTTCCTCTGGTACGATTTGGTGACTGTCTCTGTCTCCTCAATCTCGTAGCGTCCTCGGCGTGTTTCAGCCTTTTCCTCTTTCCCCGTGGTCTCATTTTCTTCCACATTGTTTACTTCTCTCCTGCTGGGCACTGACAAGCTCCCATCTGTGATGGTGGGGTCAAATTCCTTCTGACGTTCCAGGGCTTCCTGCAGACGTTTTTGGCGTCTCTCCTCCCGTCTTGCCAGCCTCTCCAACAACGCGGCTTCATCGTCTGTAGAACGCTTGCTTTCCTCCCCTGCCACACTATGTAAAAGGGACAGGTTTGCATTAAGAAAAAAAATACGTAAATTGTTTCAAACAACATATGCGCTTTACTGTTTCTAGGAAAAAAAGCTTGCTGTGACATCACGCCGCGGCTGGAAAACACAACGGGTTACACACTTCAGAGTTTAGCTGCTGTTTTGCTATCTATATCCACTCTCCTTGCCTTTAATAAATTGCTTCCTGTGCTCAGTATCTATTAGCACTCACCATCACTATTCCGATTTCTTCTATCAATCGTGTTATGGCCACTGGAAATCTGGGGATATTATTTCCTACGACTGTTTCCAGATTACTGGGCAGATTGCATGAATGCTGGTGAGCAGAAATGAATACTTCAGGTGATTCTCATGGATGGAGCCCATACCTGGTGTATTTGCTTGCTGTAGGAAACTGCTGTGATATGTAGTAAGGCAATGGTTGTGTTTAGAATCATATTAAGAGGCATTTTCAGCTTTCTTAACAGATGAAAATGTTAAGAAACCAAACGAATGATGGATGGACAGGAAGGCCAGCTGTGGACAGACAGGAAGACCACTCAGCTTGTGACAAGTGGGTGGTGATAGGAATAATATGGTATAATGGTTTAGGGGCTACAGGGGCACTGATGGGTTGATGGTTGGGCTTGACGACCTTAAAGGTCTCTTCCAGCTTTGATAATTGTATGATTTCAAGCATCACCTCCTTCCATAAGCTTTTCTGCTCTTTACACCTGTCTGACACTGACAATGCCAGGTGGGTGCTGTGCTCTAGAGCTCACACCCTGCACCTTGCAGGCTGTTGTGGGCCTGATATTTCTGAGTCTGAAAGATTTTTAGCCTGCTAGCAGCTGCTAACCTTTTCCCAAAGAAAAATTTCTCAAGAAAGCTTCTTCTCAAAACAATCTTGGCAAACAACTATCTTTTCCCAAAACAACCTCTCCAAGTGATGCTTTCACCTTTCTAGCTCTGTTTCTCTAGTTTAACCAATGGGACTAGAGAAGTGTCATTCCTATTCACCAATGACGTTAAGTCTGTATCAGAACACCTTATAAAAGGTAGTAAGAATTAAACAATAAAGTTCTCTATGCCTTCTGAAATATATAGAGTCTCTCATCTTTTTTTTGTGTCCTACAACGACAGCGTGTTGCAGCCACAGCTTGAGGACTGGGTGCCACTCAGTGTTTTGGCCCCAGGATGCCATGACCCCTGTGAGCAGAACAAAAGACGTGGTATTTTGTGAGGCCAGATGCAGGCACGCCTGGGAGAATCTGAGAGCCTCCAGGAGCCCGAGCTGAATCACTCCATGGAGAGCCTTGAGGACACCTGGATATGTGCCATGAGCATGGCCTCAGGCCCACAGTCAGTGATGCTCCCACCATGTAGACACAGCCAGGGTGATCCTCACAGAGTGAGGTCCTTCTTCAGTTTAAGGACGGCCAAACCCAATACTTCAAATTCAAGCACCAAAGCAAACCTCCTCCAGATACTTCTCTACTCCGAACAAAAATTCCCATTGGCTTGTCAGTGAACACCAGGCACTTACCTGTTTTGAGCATTAACCTCGGATTTCTCTGTTACTTCTCCTGAGAGATCTCCTTCTTCCTTTTGCCGCAGCCTCTCCTGCCGAGCCCGCCGGCGACGTTCTCTGGCGGCTTCTTCGTCATCGTCATCGTTCCTCTGGTAGGACAGCCTGCAACAGGGAAACAAAGGTGCTATAGCATATAGGACACTGGAAAAAAAAAATCACAAAAAGCAGTTTTCTAGAGCACAGTAAGAAGGGCCGCAGTGGCTGCTCCACAAGCTGTTGTGAAAATGTGCTGCAAAACTGAGATGCGCAATTCTGAATCCTTGGTTTTCTTTTGTTTCTCAGAAGTGAAATTAAGAAAATAGTCCCTATGAAGGCAGCAGCCACGCCACACTGCCAGCTGGCTCCCAGAAAACACCAAATCCATAAAAGGCCAGCTCTGTAGCAGAGCAAACATCCTCCTAGCCTGCACCACGATCCTGTCAGAACACTCACAGCAGCATTTGAGCAGACTGTTTCATGTAACTGAAACTGAGCTCAGCAAAGCAGCCTCTCATTAGTCTGCTCTAAATATCACACACTGAAAATGGTGACAGTATTCTACATTTTAAAGACTAGAAAGCAGGGAGACACAAGTATGACAACAGCTCTCAGTGGTCGGTTCTGAGTGCCAAACATTTGACACCCACAAAATTTTTGCGAGCCCGGAGCCCTGCCAGGCCAAATCACACAAGATCGCTGCTGTGATGAAAGCCCACAGCTGAGAACCCATTGTATTCTTCTAACCCAACAGATGATTACATTCAGTTTCATCCTACTTGAAAAGGAAAGCAAAACCTTAAAACCCTAATAATCCCGTGTCCCATTCAAATCTCTGCTGAGGTTATTCCTGTGTGAGATAAAGGGAGAGGCCTGCATTCCTCTTATCTTTTTGAGCAGGGAAAGTGAATTAGGCAGCTCACATGTGCCAGACCCAGTCAGGACATTCATTTACTTTGCTTCTGGCAGTGGTCTGATACATCATGGCTAAGAATTCTCCCTTCTTTACACAGTCACACATTTAAGTTAGCAGCCATGAACATAGAAAGAAAAACAGAGCTCTGCACTGACTAAAACCAAGTACAGATAATGTTTGTACTGTAAATATTTTAACATTAAAACCAACTAAACCATTTTGAATTAGCCATCAATCAGAATCTTTGGGGCCAAACCTCTCCCATCACCATGTTCTGATACTACTTTTCTCCTTTACTGAAAGAAGGGTGAAAGTATAGGTTCAGCAGGGATTCAGTTACCCCAATTTTGCTTTAAGAATTTAAAGTGTAAAACACGGCCGAGCCACTTGCCAGACCTAGAACAGCATTTTCATCCTCAGTGCACCGAAGAATTTAATTTGCTACTTTCATGCTTTGCTTCAAGAGCTTGCAACCTTTTTCTTTATAGAAACAACTCTTCTCAAAGAGAGTGCAAACCATAAGCAGCCTGGCCATGAGGGATCACAGTGGGGGATGAGGAAGAAAGGAGGAGCTGAATTCAAAGCACTAAAGGAGATGCAGTGCAGGTAAGGAAAAATGTTTCCTGCCATTTGTTAGCAACTTCAAGGGGTATCAACATTTCATTTAGGTCTAGAACAGAAAGGATGTGACTAGAATATGGGTCTTTAATTTCCACAAGAAACTCTGGAATAAAACTGCATTAGCAAACTGACCACAGACACCCCCTCATTAGTAAGATGTTGTGGCTGGAAGAAGCCTATGATGTTTTCAACTCTGAAGTCCAGCTGTAAGGGCACAGAAGAGGACACACTGCTCCTAGCCTGTGGCAGCTGGACAATGGCCACAACGGAGTCAATACTCAGTGTCTCTAGCTCAGGATGTGTCTTTGCTGTGAGACCACACAAAGATGAAGAGGTTTATCCCACTCACTGTACCCACACAGAACACCCCTACAGAGCAAGGAGAACAACTGCTTTTAAAAGCCTCATTAAAATGCCCTTTTTTAAACCACCAGTTGCTCAGCAAACTAAAAAAGGAAATAAAAAGAATACCCTAAGCAAAAAATTCCCACAAAATCTTATCCCATTAAACAGATATGTACTTCCTGTCCTTGGACACTTATCACATAAATCATCTGTTAAGAAAGCTGAAAATGCCTCTTAATATGATTCTAAACACAACCATTGCCTTACTACATATCACAGCAGTTTCCTACAGCAAGCAAATACACCAGGTATGGGCTCCATCCATGAGAATCACCTGAAGTATTCATTTCTGCTCACCAGCATTCATGCAATCTGCCCAGTAATCTGGAAGCAGTCATAGGAACAACCAGTTGAAGTTTTTTTAAGAGATGTGTTTCTTGTTTTCCTTATAATTGCATTAACACTGCTTTCAGTGTAAAGAGTGACCCTCGCTCTCCCACTGTTACAGATCTCTGTACCAACCCATCATGAGCAAAATCAATTTGGGAGCTCTTCAGAGTTTATCTTCCAATTGCCTATGTCTTTTGACATCCTTCAGACTAAGAGTAAAAAAACAATAAAGGGCACGTCTCCAAGATTTTAGCTGTTTATCAGACAGATGGAAATCTGATGATCCACGCTGGTCTCACCCCTGGAGAGCAGCATTGTAAGTTAAACTAAACTTATATCCATTTGTCACCTTCCACATGGCTTTGCAGGCAAGTATCTCTCCACAATCAGCTGTTCCAGCTGTCTCAGGCAGCAGAGACCACAGCACAGCATGATCTCAAACAGGAATGCCAAACCTGCTGATACAATTCTCTTGTGCAATATTCAGAGCACACAATATTCTGGGTTGGAAGGGACCCACAAGGATCATCAAGTGCAATATTCCCTGCATGGGCAGGGATGCCACCCACTAGATCAGGTTGCTCAAAGTCATATTTAACATGGCCTTGAACATTTCCAG
>VYZR01110050.1:0-26093 GCA_013400675.1 Oxylabes madagascariensis | reverse complement strand
AATGTTTGTAACAATTCAGTTCACAGGCTTGTGATTCATGGGGCTTTTCCAGTGTTTATTTGCAACTACAGGTCCCATTGTTCCCCAGCGCCGGCCTTTCTTGTAGGTTGTATTCTCCACATGATGATTTCCAGCTCTGTCCCTCAGCCTGGGAAACCCACAGCATTGCTGCCTCCACTGCTGGAGCACTCCCTTCTCCCCCTCCCTCTCCGAAACAGAAAGATAAAGAACTTCCCATGGATGTGGCATGAAGAGCTGCAAATTCCCACCCTTGGTGGCTCTTTAGGAGCTGCTGTGTGTGACCCTGACCTTACTTGGGAACTTCTCCAGGTCAAGACTATTCCTGTTCATGGGATGAACCTCTTGCAGGGAAGACAGAAGGAGACACATAATCCCCAGCCAGATGCTCAGAAGGTATAAATGGCTCCCCACTGATATATGTCAACTGAAAATACAACTTGACCACATCTCTTGGTTTCTGTACAGTCCTGTGCTGTGCTGCTCTTGAACCCAGGAATTCTAGCTAAGCAAAAATTTCAAGTTACTGCAACAGGTGAAAAGAATGAGGGGCTGTTCCCTTCTCCTGCCCCAATGGAATGCAGATTACCAACTTAATTAAAAAAAACTCCAAACAAACCGGAAAGCAACAACCCTGCCCCCAGATATGCATTCCCTATCAGACTTACACTTGGATAAACATTCCTGGTTCCTGAAGAAATTTGAACCACAGAATATTCTGAGTTGGAAGAGGGCCCACAAAGATCATCAAATCCAACTCTTAAACAAATAGCCCATACTGGGATTGAACCTGCAGCCTTGGCATTATTTAGCATTGTGCTCTGACCAGCTGGGCTAATGAACTTCATAAATCTGTCAGTGTTTCAGTTGTAAACTCCAGGCCTGGGGTGCTGGGAATGCTGGCAACTGGGTGTTGCAAGATAATGAAATGATAAAGAAATCTGTGTTTTTCTCTGGAAACATCAGAATGGGGCGAGATACAAACCTCAATAATAACAGAGGCCCCCTCCTCTGCATTTTCCACCATTCTAGTCTGCCCTACCTACAGATGTCTGTCCATTCCCTCTTTTTCTCCTGCTGTTGATCCTGAAAACCTGATGGAGATGTGCCATGCTGGGGGCTGAAGATGACAGGAGTTCTGTGCTATCCATTCCTCATCCTTGGCGAATTCACATATGGTGACACCATGTCACAGGCCCGAAATGCTCTTTGCCTGTGATTTTGGCAATCCTGATGCCTCTGTTTATAAAGCAAAATTGCCAGGGAGGCACGCCCCAAACAAGCATGATGCCAAGACAGGATTAAGCCTCTCTCATTGCAGCAATTCCAGGCTACTCTGCAGGAAAGAGGAATTGTGGATCCCCTACCACATGCAGCCAGGGGCTTGGGGCTGGCCAAAGACTCAGCTGAGATCATCCATCAGCTCCTGGGAGTTATCCCATCCTTTTCCTAAAGAGTTGTTGTTATCACAGCAGTGCCAGTCTGGGAGGCAATGTAACACCATGAGGGGGAACCACTGTGATCCCCTCTTTTCATCTTCCTTAGAATACAAGCAGAGAATTAATTTTAACTAAAGGAAGTCTCTTAAGAAGAGAAATTTACCCTGGATATTAATATTTCCAGTAATGGAAACTCCACCATACCCTGGACACATTCTCCGTGCTCAATTAGCTGCACTGTTAAAACATCTCCCCTGATGTCTCCATTATCCCTCCTCTCCATTAGGGAAAATCCAGTAGATTTAAAAATGAGATGCATGTCATTTCATATTTTAATGCAAAAAAAAAAAAAAAAAAAAGGAAAAAAGTATAATGTTCATTAGGAAAAAAACCTGTCCTCAAAGACACGATTCTCTGGAGGCTGCAATTGCAGCTCTTTGTTTCTGACTGGAGCCCAGGAGCTGATGAGCTTCCTGGCAGTACAAATGCCCTTCTTGAAGGGGATTTGGCACACCCGAGCCCTGTGATAACAGGTTTTGTACAGCCTCAGCCATGTTCACGTTTCCTCCATTCAAACCGCCTGAGCATGGGGGAGTATTTCCAAATGGAATGTCTCTAACAGCAGGTGATTATTAACTCAGTAAGCAACCTCGATTTCCCTGCTCTTTCCCCAAGTTAAAAACAAAGGATGAGCACAACATCACCTCTCACAGCCTGCTCACCGAAATCACCCATCTTTACTGTGACATCTGTCAATACAATAAAATACTAAGAGTTCCTGAAAAAAAAATCTGGATTAAAATTGATTTTTATTAATTATAAACCCTAGCAATTACAGAGATGGTGGGTTCAGTTCTCCTGTCACCCACGGACAGCACAAGGACACAGTGCCAGATGAGGGAAGGAGGGCAGGACTGTGACCCAGAGGCATATGAGGAGTTGCCCAGGGCAGGTCCCCATCCACGATGAGCAAGAAGTGGATCAGCACAGGAGGGAGGAGGGAGGGTGCACTGAGAGCCTAATGAGGCTGCAGGACTCCCTGCCACATGATGCTTCTGAAACCCAAGAACCAAAGTGTAATTTCTGTGGATAATGATACCTAGGGTCATTACAGCCAGGAGTAAGGAGCATTTGGAAGGCAGATATGGTGTCATGTACCAGGGTTAAGCCAGCTGCTGGAGGTCAGGAAAAGGAGGAAAGATTGCTCTGCATCTGTCTGAACTGCTCCACGTATTCTCCTTGGCAGCCACTGTGACACAGGCTGGACATGTTGGAGTCAGCCACTTTTCTAAACTACTCCATATTACTCCATATTCTGCATTTCCACAGAATGGTTTGGGTTGGGAGGGACCTGAGATTAGTCAAAAAGCTTCCACAGCAATGTGGAACTGCTGGAGAAAAATATATAAAGTTGTCACTTTCATCAACTTTACAATACTACTTGACCCCCTCATGTATAATGAGCTGTAAGACTGGCAATATCCTGGGATCAGGCGGAGAGGAAAATTTCACTTGGGAACAAAACAGTGGAATTCAGAGGGTCAGAGCATCAGAGACGTGGAAGCCGGGAAACCGGAGGCCACCTTGGTCCCTCACTCAACACCCCACAGTCCCCATCAGCTGTGATCCTGGAGCTCCTTCAAACCTTTTGCAAACCTACAGTCACACAAACACATATAAATGTATATTTACACACTCCCAAGGAATTAAAGACAACTCTGAAAGATTAGGATGAGAAGGACATGATTAAACACATGAAATCACATAAGTAAACAGACAACCTTGTACCATTGTTTGAAGGTTATATACATTGCAAGGCTAAAAAAAAAGGGAGACAATTCCCTTGCAAGAGGAACGAGGAAAATACAGCAAGTACGGCTTCCTGCAGGACTTCCCTGGGCTAGGAGACTGAAGGAGGGCAGAGATAACCACTTGTAACAACCATTCTGACCCATAGAGTTAATGCGAGGCTCCATGGGTGGACCAGGTGATCAAAGGAAAAGTCCAGCTCTGATATAGAATCACAGAATCCCAGAATGGTTTGTCTTGGAAGGGAATTACAGCTCATTTCATGCCTGTACCATGGACATGAAGGTGGCTTCAAGCCCTGTCCAGCCTGGCTTGGACACTCCCAGGGATCCAGGGGCAGCCACAGCTTCTCTGGGCACCCTGTGCCAGGGCCTCCCCACCCTCACAGGGAAGGAATTCTTGTGAATCTACTGGCTGAAGAAAGAACACACCACTCTGCACTTGTGGCAGCTCTGGGTCAGAAATATTAAAATATAGTAAGATTTTTTTTCAAGATTAGGAAGGGAGACCTACCCCCAGGCTCCCACATCTAGGATTACATTTGATCCACAGAACTCACTGCACTTTTTATCGAAAAAACTTCCCTGCCTGGAATTGGTTGTCAGTGCCTGCATGACTGGTCACAGCTTATCCATAGCGTTAATTAGCAGGTGTTTGACTGCCTGTTTAGCCATATTTTTAGATCTCTGGGCTTTTGCAAGCTGTCAGAAAAAAAAAAAAGGCATTATTTTAAGAAAAGTAACATTGCAATACAGAGTGACATTCTGTTTGACGTGTGAGGATAAATTAAGGATGAGAATACATTAAAAAAACTCTGAGGACCTTCGTCATATTCCTGTATTCAAGGAGAAACACAGCTGACTTTCAGTTGATCTTGGCTTCTTCACTGACCTGGAGCAGTAAATTTTCCCCCCTTTTAGTGTTTAAATAGTTTGTCAGTGAATGATCCCATTCATAAAGCACTGGCGATGACAGTTCTGCAAAGCTAAATGGCACTTAACTGTGAACCTAATAAATCTGCAACAAAAATAAACAGAGAGGATGAGAGGGGAAAAAAAAGATTAACAATGGCAGAGAGCTAAAAAGAAAAAAAATTTAAAACCCCACTGGCAGGTATGAAATGCCATTTTCATTAAAACTGTTTGGAGTGATATTGAGCAGCATTGCTCCCATTTCCCTCCCTTGTTTGCCTGACCTTTGAATTCTCAGAAGAAACGGGGCTGGGCTGATATCTGGGTACTCTGTATTTGGTAAGACAAACTTGCTGTGAACGATGCAGATCCATCTCTCTGTGCAGGTGTCCCCATCCACTGGTACCTCTTGGATTAGACAAAGGACATCTCCATGCTCATGGAAAGCAAGATTTGCATTTATGAAATAGTAACCCTGACTCTATATAGGAAAAATGAATGCAAATCCTCAAATTGTTGAAGGCAGGACTCAGGGAGGAAAATTCAGGCAGAAAATTTGGAACTATGACAATCCTGTAAGAAACGAGTCTCATGTCACAAACAAGATGATTTATCATGGAGACCCCAGAGTAAAGGTTTAATAAACCAACTTAGCATGAAAAATTGTCACCTATATTTTAGAATTGGGAAGAAATTTCATCAAACTGATTTTAACAGCTTAGGAAAATAAAGCAGAAGAGATACAGGAAAGTGGGATAATGTGAAAAGATTTTTGCTGTAGCTAATCTCTTTTCAATAAGATAATGGATTTTCTAGACAAAGGAAACGTCCTCCACCAGCAATTTGTATGGATTCTCCACTTCTGCGAAGCGAAGTAGTATCTTCACTAACAAAAGCAGGGCTTGTATGAGAGGGTCCGGTGGTGGTTGGAGATAAAAGGAAAACATGTTCAGAAAGAGGCAAGTGGGCTCAAGGAAGTTTATTAATATAGTTGTTCAGAATTCCAACTGAAATTAATTTTATACGTCTTTAATTAAACCCCTGGGCAGTAAAAGCAGAGTCGAGCCATCAAAGTTTGCTGATGACAACAAGCTGAGTCAGATTGCCATTACCAAAGGAATTGTACAACCTGCATGAAAACAGGAGATTGAGAAATAAGATATGGCAGAAGCAAACCATGTGGTAATCACTGAATGATTAAATGAGGTCTCTGGCTACCAAAATCAGGTGACCCACCCTAAAAACCACCACCATTTTAACTCCAAAATGAGCCAGAGGAGATATCTGAGTTGGAGGAGGTGCTGCTGTAAGACCTTCACTACAGCAGTGTGTATGGTTTTCATCACCTGTGTTCAAGAAAGATAAATTCAGCTTGGAACAGAAACAGCAAAAGGATATGGGAGTGATCCTGGGAAGAAGATTATCTCATGGGACAAGCCCCCAAGAGCCTGACAGGATGAAGATTGCATGGAGATCTGATCCCCAGCTTTAAATACCCGACGAGAAAAGCAGCCGAGAGGGAGAACTGCTTGTGGCAGTGGAAACTGCCAGGGAGAAATGAAAGGCCATGAAATGGGACACACAGAGGCCTACACAGAAAATTTAATGAAGGGCTGCCACAGGAACTGGCCTCTGCAACAGCTTTCCAAGAGGAGTAGAAACCTAAAACTCCCTCCATTTGTTTTTAAACAGAGACAGAAATATTTATGAAAGAAAAAGTAGGAACAAACATGGAATTGCAACAACCTGGTCTTGTAACCCAAACAACCCTGCTTATCTTGACTTTTATCTCCTGCCATGATACCTGCTAGAGAAGGCACCCCCAACACTATCTGCACAGAACCTGCACAGGTAAAAGGGGAATATTTGTGTTCTGTTTCACAAGCATCCATTTCCTGCTCTGTTGTTATTGTAACTACACCGAGTTTAATTGATGTAAGCTGTTAGGAAGAACAAGCAGGAAATGAAACCGATTGAAATAGGATCCTCCAAAGAGGACACCTGGGAAGCACTTATGGAGCATCAATGGTTTGGCAATACCCCCCTGTTCACCTCCTCCAGATTTCTTGTGCACAACTAGAAACTAGCAGTTTCTTTGCTAAGAGCAGACCTTGGAAAAGAGCTAAAATGTAGAAAGCTGTGGGTTTCTCAAAGAAAAGCATTCTGCCTTTGCAGGCCAGGGGCTGGATGTGCAGTAACTCCTGGTTTTGGGGGACCGGGGCTGCAACAAGTGTGTGACACCCTCCAAGGAGCTCCATATCTTCAGAGGGAGCATTATCTGCTGTTTCAAAATCAGCATTTCTCCCAAAATGTCTCAAATTCAGACTTGGCTCTTGTTCCAGGCCCATGTCCCACAAAAGGTGCCCAGCGTGCTGATAAAGTCTCACACTGCTGCCTTGGGCTCCCAAATTGCTGCCGGAGCAGATGGGCTCCGTACTGTGCCCAAAAGGTCAGCACGCTTGGATTAATCCAGCCCAGGGCTGGGAGCCAGGGAGCTGAGCATTCCTCGGGAAAGAGTGTAGGGAGACTTTTTCACAGCTTCCAATCTGTTCTATGAAGGGGAGGATCAAGTTTAGGGGCTTTAGCTCATCCCAGGGTGGTAACACGGCACAAGGAGAGGGGCAGGACCTGGGGAAGGGGAACAATGAGCCTCAGATTTAGCAGTTAAAGGACTGGCTGATGCTTCAGAAATGAGCTGTTCCCTCTCTCCTGGCAAGAGCTTGGAATAAACACCAAGCCATCCTCTGCTCTCTGACATCTTCATCTCACTGCGCAAGATGGTGACTTTTCACTGCAGGAACAGATCTAATTATTACCTCAGGGGTAAATACGCACTGAGGCACATGGAGAATAAGGCAGGTTACTCCCAGTCTGGGTTTCTAATCCCATTATCAGGGATTATTATCAGCATTATTATCCTACATAAGAGAAAATGAAACACAGAGGGGAAAACGCCATTGTCTTTCCAGTAATGAAAAGCATGGACAGGAGAGGAAATAGTTTCTCTGAGTCATGCTCCCCACCCAAATAATAGAGTCTATTCTGATAATCTCTGTGTGGAGGAGCAGGTGATGTTATGGATTAGCTGCTATTAATTTTCATCATGAAGCAGCTTCTCTGGGCAAATCCCAGCATGGAGAGCTGCTCTCCCTCATTAGGTGGCCCAGACTCTAGAGCTTTGTTCTCTTTGAGGTTTGCAGAGAACTGATGTTTGCATCCCTTGTTTGGCAGGGATCAATCCTCCGAGACTTCAGGCATGTTCCTCCGATCCTCCCACACCAATTCAGGGATGGGCACAGCACAGGAAAAACAGAACAATTGTTCTGGATGTGGAAAACAGCCCTGATGTGGCAGCTTGTGGTTTGAGAGCACACTTGGGTGTCTGCTACTCTAAACCCAGCAGCATTGGTGGATCACAGCACTGGGAACCCCAGGAGGTGCAATTCCCCCGCTGCCGAAGCCCAAATGACCTCCCATGGGAGCAACATTGATCAGGAAGTGTCCAAGGTAGGAAGGCTGGAAAGAGAGACAGGTTTATGGGCAATCCAAAGGTCCATAAGAAGATGAAAATTCCCATCCCTCCTGGCAGGACCTTGGACCCAAAGCACCAAGGCTTGTACACACACTGACATGACAAGGACAGGGATGGATGATGGAGGAGAAGTGTCTCCTCACAAATCGGCTGCCACCATCTCTCAGCAGAATCACTGTGAGCAAGAACTCCCAGCCTGTGACCTACTTGTGCATTTATCACTTTTAATTCACCACTTTCAGCTTGTTTGCTTCTCATTGAGCTACCAGACCTATAGGATAATGTGAATATTCCAGAGGCACCAGGAAAGTGCCACAGGGAGCTGTCTGACTCAACTTTACAAATAACCCCCCTTCCTCAATGTTGGCTTGCTCATAGGCTAATAATTTTTGCTTGAAATCCACAAAAATCTGCAGGGTTTGTACCCAGCAGCCTCAAGGATGGAGCCCTGCTGTTTTCATGACAGTTTACTGCTCTTTTTTCCCATTACTTTTATAAGAGTGAGTAACTGTAAGTAAGAGTACTACTATAGGACTGTGATTACAAGGTGACACTGCTGGAACAGCCACCCAGGCTGGGACAGAAAGGGATGCTGCTGAAAGCTTTCTCACAGTGAGCTCCTTCTAGCATAAATAGCAGGAACTGACTGATTGCAGACAGTTCTCAGACCTGCTTTAACTTAATCCCCTTTCTGTGACAGCCTCTGTGACACCTTTCAGGGCTTCAGGGTCCCTTGTACTCTTTGTCCTCACCAAACCTGCCTGAACTCATCGTGGTCCATAAGAATCAGCATCAGAATTGGGTATTGCAGCTCTCTAACGAAACTAATGAAGGTTTTACTTCAGCTTAAGTGAGAGCTGGCTTTGGGTGTGATGAAGGGTGAAGTCTAAAGTGTCCAGGAAATCAGAACCTTCTCCACCTGACAAGGCTGGCTCCTGCCTGAGAAGGGCATTAATGGTCTGTGTGGGAAGCATAGGAGGCCTGAAAGATTTCACTACTGTTTTCTCTACAAGGGTTTGGTTCCTTTGGTTTCTGCAAATATTAAAAGCATTTGCCGAAGGGGTACCATCACTTCCTCTGCTTTTTTAGTGCTTGGCAGCCTCTGCCACCTTCTTCCCCAGGAAGTTTTGGCTCCTGAAATTTTACCTTGATAAATTTGTTCCTCAGTAATCTCTGGAGGGAAAGTCCCCACTCCCACCTGTGTGCAGGAAGGCAGGCTGATTTCAGGAACTTCTCCTAGTGAATAGCATTTTCTATTACTCTCAATTGTTTGACAGAACAGGAGTTCCAGTGTTTCCAGCAGTGAAGAGACCTGTCAGAGCAGCCTGGAGGTGTTCCCTGTGCATTGGCAGCTGCCCACACTTCTCCCTTTGGGAGAGGATCATTTTACCCATGGATCCCAGCAGATCCAGAGACTTCCTTTTGAGCAGTGACTAAAATTCCACTGCACTGGGACACTACATTCAAGGAGGTTTATAATACAGGAATGGACTGGAATTAGTGGGAAAAGCCTAGAAATCATTGAGTGTCTGGTTGAAACAAAAACAACAACCAGACAATCTATTTCTGCCAGGGAAAAATATATTTAGATTTTAGGGTTCCAATCCCTGCATTGAAAATCACCTTCATGGACTTTAACTCCGTAACTTCAAGGTCTAAAGCTGGTATCCAGTTGTGGACTCCTAGACACAAGACAAGGGACAAGCTGGGACAGGGGACAGTTTTTAGATAGTAATTTAACCCAAATATCACTAATTTAAGAGATTTAAATTGCAGCTACAATATAATAATAGAAAGCTACTGTGCTCCAAAGATCGATGCCCCCAAACCACCTCTTCTTCAGTTTACAATAAAACCTGATAAATCCTACCGGGCAGTACCAGACCTTGAGAAGAAAGAGGAGGAGGTTCTAACATGATATTCATGCCCAACATCTAAGATTCTACAGGATCTAGACTTCACCAAAACTCTGCCTTTGTCGAGATTTGGGCCCAAATCCTGTATTGTAACTTAGGTCTAATCCAAGAACTGTTCTTTAATTTATAGTGCATAACAGGAAATGCAAAAAACCTGTCATTCATCATCCTTGCACATACAGCTAAACCACAGAAAAATCTCTATACAGAACTAGTGCTTCATCTGTCCAAAAAATAAGGCTTTTTACCATGATTATTTTTCTTTCTAGTTTTTATTTTTCATGTAGGTTGACACAGTTAAGCTCTTCCCCCTTGCTTTTTCTTTCAACTCCTTCTTCTCTCCTCTTTTTTTCAGTCCATTCTTGTGTACTGTCCTTTTCCATTTTGCTGCTGAGGAAGGGTGATTGAGAGGGAGAAAACTGAAAACCCTCTCAATTTGTACTGGCCTAAAGTTATATGAATAAAGACTTTTTTCTTTTCTTATTCATACTTGCTGGGACCTGGGGGAACCATCCTGCAAGATGAGCTCAGTGCTTTGCAAAATTACCTCAGGAGTGGGTACAATAAAAGGTGGGTCCCAGCCAGAACTCCGGATATGAGCACTTCCCATCCCTGTAGGGGCGTTGGGATTTTGACATCAGGGCTTGTTGCTTTCTGTCAGGACTGGAAGTCAAATACCCCTGAACATCATCAGGGCTCAATCCCAAGGGCTCTTGTATCCAGTCAGATTTCTGGGATGAGCAACCAGCAGCCCTGGGACAGCAGATCCTGAGAGGCACAACAGTCAAGAGGCATTTAAAGGTATGAAACCATCTCCAGGGCTGGCTCAAAGGCCCTCGGGCAGCCCTTGGCTGCCACTGGGGGTGAGGATGAGACTGTGCAGATTCTCTCAGGGAGCAGGTCACTGTATTTCTCCTCAGGTGCCTAAAATCAGGCTTGTGCTGTTTTTCCTGGGTCTTATGAGCACAAGGCAAACACAACTTTCAGTCCACAGCCCCTGTTAAGGGCTAAATACCAGCCTAACCTTCAAACCCAACCTAGCTCGGCCCAAAGCCAGCGGAAGGGTCACTCAATTCTTGGCATTTCAGTGACCACACCAAAAAGAAGCACAAAGTAGAAAAAAACGTAAAGCAAGAGGAAAATGAGCACTTGCCTCCCAACGGCAGGTGGGTTGCCTCTGTTTAGTTCTATTAGAATATGTAATTTTACTCCAGTTGCAGATGTAAGTGGGTTTCTCCATTTCTCCCATGCTGTTTTCCCTCCATCCAAACATGTTCTGAATGTGCTTTCCATGATCACTCAAGGGATTATCAGTGAAAGTCATTCAGTGTGAGCAGCAGCAGAGAGTGTTTCGAGAGCTAAGTCTGGACTTAAATAATCATGCTGAAAAATAAGATCTTAAGATTGCTTCTCAGCCAAAAGAGGAACTAAAACATTTTCAGTATCTTGTGGACTTATAAAAAAACTAGCCCAGACAGCAAGAGAATTGCATTTTTACCTAGACTGACTCATAAATTATTAGAATGGGATAAACACGGGGAAACTGGAACTGTTCCCACTGTAAAGTGGGGCTGAGTCAGAAACAATTATTTTCATCTGCAAAGTGGGAAATGCCATTTTGTAAAACCTACTTTACCCTTTGTTGGAAAATGGCCAACTTTGCTTTCCTTGGGACTTAGAAACCTATCATTAAAATTTTTGTAAATTTTGTACTCTCATATTTATCAGTTTTATTGGACTGCAGAGAAACACCACACACCGCTTCCTATCTCAGGGCAAGAAAGTGATATTTTTTCCTGTTTCTACATTTATTTTCCCACCCTGTTATGTAAATCTGTCAGAATTCCTCAAATCGGACAAATCCACTGGGTACCAACTGCAAAAAAACCTAGCAAATGCATCTGCATTATCCATTTTATGAAAAACCTTTTGGCTGAAGAAAATGCTGAAGTTTTCATATGCTGTGTTTACAGTACACCNTCCAAGCCCTGTGCAATGTGGCCTGAACGGGAACAGATTAATTACAAAATATTTCACTTTGACTCAGACAAGTTGAAATATCTTTGATGCCTTCCCTGACAGTCAGCTTTTTGCTTCTAGTAGAATCATCTGCACACAAAATTTGATTTAATCAGCTGTTCAGGCTTACAAATCAACTGAGTAGAAACTCTTGCAGTTTTTTTTGCAACTTGATGGTGAAACTCATTATTAGCCAAATGATTTCCACTCAAATGCTCTCTTCACTCTCCCTGAGTACTGCGGCATTTGAGACTTGTGGAAACATTTTCTGTGGAGATAAGAGTGCTGATGCCACTATCCAAGAACAATAGAGGCTGATTACAGATTTCACAGACCATCTAATCTAATTCCTGTATAAATGAGCCATAGGCCTTTTTAAATTAAATGTTATTTCTAGTCCAATAGATACGGTTGAACTACAGCACAATTCTGGAAAGAAGAGGGGGAAAAAAGACATCCACAGATAAAGAATGTGCAACAACTCAGACATTGTATCATAGCTCCAGACAAGCAGCAAAATCCTGCCTTGCCACCTTTGCCTCTCACTGGGGCTGTCGCGAGCATGTCAGGGCTCTGCGAAAAGAAAAATGTTCAAAGATAACTAAATTTTGATGCATTTAATGGCAGAAGAAACACTTTGCAGTTCACAGCCTGTGTTTCCATCAGAAAAGGCAAGAGGGAAATGTTACGTCCCATTTCTAGTTCAGTGTGACACAAAAAAAAAGGAGCTAAAAGGTAACAAATACTAGGTATTTTCTAAGTTCTTTCCAAATGAGTGTTGCCCAGTTCAGGTAAATTTGGTTTAGGTTTAGGTACAAACCTAACCTTAACCAGTGGTTGCCTTTTCCAAGTTGATTGTTGGATACTGGACACACAGGGAGTGGAGCATGTCCCACCCTGGCTTGGCTAAAGCTGGAGTTTCACCACATGAAATCTCTGTCTCACATGCTGTAAATACACACAGTGAGTAGCACAGAGAGGATTACCTGGAAAGTATTTCTCTATTAAGCCATTTCAAAAATCAATACCCAGGCAGGATTATACAGATTGATTTCTTCAAGGAGTTACCCACTTTTTATAACATTAGCACTGTTCTAGGACAGGATATCCCACAAACATCCTTGCTGCATATATGACTTATATATGACTTATATATATGCTTGACACCCAAGCTAATGCCAAATTTGTTAGAAGTGACAGTAACTTCTGCAGGTGCCACATACATCCAAAGGAACAGCCTAGAACTGCATCTCCTCTCCAAAATCAGAAAACATGGACACCTCCACTAGAGAATGTCACAGCATCATGTTCCCACCAGCATTTATTGGGTGGCTGTCCTTTATAAAAAACATTTTAACTGGAAAAGGACCATGAAGATCAAAATGAGTGAAAGGTGAAAGGTGAAAGGTATTTTTTACCTTTTTGAAAGCCATTTTCAAGTTTTAAAACACATCTTCAGTCACAGACTGGATGCAGAACAACAACAGGGTTTGATGCATGGCAGCCATGGAAAAGTCTTGCCAAGCTGGGACACTCAACCATGAAAATAAACTGCACAAATCCTCTACGAAATACCTATTTTATGTTACCCGATGCAACAGAGAGCTAATGCAGATCTGGAATCAGACACTTCCAAACATCACTGAGCAAGAAACTAGGGGAAAAAGAATCCCTTTCTCCCCACTCAACACTGCTTGGATAAGCCATTTGAGATCTGTGTGTGAACCCTTGCAATCCCAAAAAAGGGATCTTCAGAAATCATCTTCACAGGGCCACAAAGAGCCACTGAATGTGTGTCCAAAACTGGAGGCAGTGACAGAAAAAAGTGCTCTTGTTCTGACATATTCACCCAGTGACAAGGTGGCATTTACAACACCCTCACCTCTGTTAGCAAGTGCTACAAATAGTTTACACAGAGATGGTTGTACAGTGATGTTAATCTGTTGATTTCCATTTCCTCCAGATTTTGTTGGAATAGAAAAACCTATTCCAGAAAAGCCCTTGCTGATATTCTGAAATGAAAATCTCTGGAACAGAAACAACAGCAACAACTTTTTGATTTATATATTTTATTTTTAATTAAAAAATAAAGGTTATCTTAATACATCTCTTGCAGCCTTTGGGCAAAATGCACCCTTAAGAAGACTCTATGAAACATGATGCACATCTTTTCTTGGCACACATCTTAAACAAATGCCAAGTTCCTGCAGCAACTTTGGAAATCCATCGTTTTCCCCAAACCCTGAAAACATTTAACAGTTCATTTAAAAAATCCCTACAAAAATTAGAAGTGGGCCCAAAGCAAAAGTCCCAGATCCAAGCACCCAAAAGCTTTTGGAGCAGACATATCCAAATGCTCATCTCATTCCAAGTTTTATCCCACATCACTGCAAATTCACAGACACAAACCACCCAAGGAGAGGCAACTGGAGCTGACCCAGGTATGGATCTCCCTTCGGAAGCTTTGATCTTAACTGGGCCAAAGCAAACCCGGGGGTCTTGAACTGTTTCCTAAAATTGTTGAAGTCGGGCCCATCCCTAACAGAATTAAGTGCTGGTTACACGAGGGAATGGTGCTGTCCGAGCTCCCATTCCTCGGCTATCCCTGATCTGAGCCCAGGCCAAGCTCTTTGTCCACTGGCACCGCACAAGGCAAGGGTAAAGCCAAGGGAACGCATTGACCCTCCAACACAGCCATGCACCTGCCTCCGACTGCCTGGGAGAGCCCTAGGCTTCTCAAGGAGCTGTCTTGGGGTTCTAGGAGTGGTTTTCCCTGGAAACATGTCCCGGCCCCAGCCCTCTCTGCAGGAAGGCTCAAGCTCCTGCCAGAGGAAGAGGCTGGCACCACTCCCATGGGATGTCTTTGTTCCACCTGGCCTGTGATTCCCAAAGGCACAAAGTGACCAATGTTTAGACTTATACACAAGGTCTACATACATACATACACACACACATATATATATATGTATGCATGTATATATACACACACCATTACATACATATTTAAATATATATATACACATATATATTTGGTTTTGATTTTTCTCTTTTATCTTTTTTTTTGCTCTTCTTTTCCCCTCCTTTCTCTCCATTTTAACTTAATGGTGTAGTTTTCTCTGAGGAAGGTTCTGGTATATGTTGTGGAGACTTCTCTGTCTCCAGTAGGACTTCTTCTGGATTCTCCTCTGTTAGTTTTGGCTCCTCAGAGGCTTGAGATCCCTCCTGCACCTGACTCTGAGCCTGGCTGTTCATTTTCTCCTCTGCTTCGATCTCCTCCGAGGTGGGAATGGAGTTTTTTTTTGGACGGCCTTTGGGCTTTGTTGGAGCCTCCTGTCCGCCCTTCAACACCTGGAGCAAAGAGATGAACTGTAAGGATTCTGAACTCTGCTGGTCTCAGACGTCCTGTTCCTATGTCTAATTCCCTCTCTCTTCACACCATTTCTGCAGCAACAAGACACTCCAGCTAAGGATCTACACCCAAGCTAATGCCAAATTTGTTAGAAGTGACAGTAACTTCTGCAGGTGCCACATACATCCAAAGGAACAGCCTAGAACTGCATCTCCTCTCCAAAATCAGAAAACATGGACACCTCCACTAGAGAATGTCACAGCATCATGTTCCCACCAGCATTTATTGGGTGGCTGTCCTTTATAAAAAACATTTTAACTGGAAAAGGACCATGAAGATCAGAATGAGTGAAAGGTGAAAGGAAGATATAAGCAAAAATTAATGATATCAGCTCTCAAAACTCCTCTGTTTCCGTAGAACAACACAGTCTTTTCTGTCTATGCACAAAACCAATCCCAGAAGCACTGAGATCACATGAATGCCAAAAATGCAGAAGGAGATATTTTGGTTCTTCCCTCAGTTCTAGTCTCATTTCTTTCACTCCTTTGCTTTGTTCTCCTCCTACTGCCTTTGGTCCCCTCTAGCCCACCACATATGCTGTAGTATGAACACTTTAAAAAAAGAGACCATCTCTGTGAAAAATGATCAGGAATAAAACAAAATTTGGTATAAATAGACACAAGTCACTCCACTATGTTCAGCTTCCAAATCTGTTCTTTGCAATCAGTTTTTAAGAGCTATGGAGAAATGACAAGGATCCACTCACCATTTTCTTCCACTTCATCCTACGGTTCTGGTACCATGTCTTCACCTGGAGCTGAGTCAGCCCCAAGGACTGGGCTAAGTCAAGCCTGGAAGACAAACCAGACAACAAAATGAGTTTACAGAAGCCAAGAGGAGCTCAGGTGCCATGTCTAGGCAGTCCAACACTGTTAGAGCATTCAGCAGTGTCTCTTTGATCAGCTGTCTCAAGTATAGTCACACAAAAGTGGTAAAACCCATGAACTTAGGATGCAAAACCAGAAGCTCCTATGGAAGATGCAAGATCTCTTTTCTAGAAGTGGCAGGTTTTGTCTGCCCTCTTTGAGACAGGAACCTGCTGCACTCCAACTGATGACACTCCACATTTGTCCATGAATTAGGAGTTACTGGTACATCACATCCATGAAAAACAGGTCACTGGTGTCTGAAGCAAACACATAGGAACACACACCCAGCATCAGCTACTCTTTGTCATATTTCTCCTTCGCTGCCTTCAGAATGGGGATCATGGTATTTGCCCATTTCTCATAGAGTAGTAGTACATCTAAATCTAGAAATTTCTTATACATTCTGCTATTTAGGCAATTTAGGCTTCTAAGTGAATTTATTTTTTTGTATTTTAGCTGCAGGGTATACATGGCAGACAGCCCATAATCCTGATTCATCCTCTACAAATCTCCAACCCATGCAAGTTCGTGTGAACCCATTCATTATTTCTATATTAAAGCCCATAATATGAAGCAAATGCAGCTCAGAGTAGGTCCTGATACTTCCCCACAGGTGGTAGCACCATGCATCTGACAGTTTTGTGATGGGTTTGCACAAGGGATGGAGTTGGAAATCCTCAGCCATGCCAGGAAAGGGCCCCTCAGAGTCATGCAAGTCCTGCAGACGGGACAGCTTCAACTCAGAGCCATATTCCACAGTATTCTGTGTTCTGTGACTTTTTGGCAAATATCTCCTTGCCTTTGGATGGGGAACACATTTTCAAGGCCAAGTTCTTCATAATAAAATCTTTGTTACAGCTGGGCTCCTTGGGCAACCAGATTTACATTTGTAAACACCCACATACCCCACACCAGTTCTCTGTGCTCCACTTCACACTCAAGGATCCATGCTTCTCCCCCAGTCTGGATTCGTGCTGGACCTGCAGGCTTGTTCTCCCACTACATCACATCTGAAGCCATTGATCTAACACACCATTACTGTTAAGAGTAGAACATGTCAGAGTCATTACTGTGATGTACTGCCCTCCCCCACTATGGATAAACCAGGGGTTTCAGGTGCCCTCCCAGGGCTACAATCTCCTATCCAGGCCAAAAGCTGCAGAAGTGAACACAGACCACAATCCACTGCTTTGCCACTTTTCCAGCCGTGAGTTGACAGAGGAAAGCTCGGCTTAGCCAACCCTTCGTGGATTACGTGCAACCAGCTGCCATCTCTTACCACATACCTCAGTGCAACCAGCACTGCCTGGAAACACAAGGAAACAAACACAGGGGAAATGGTACATGGGCAGGAATTGCTCATCGGCCTCTATGAAGCCAAGGAACAGTCATATGAGATCATTAATTACCAGCCTTGAGTGCTTCAGCAAAGTGTCAACCATCTGGTGATGTGAAGCTCTGAGGAGTCAGTGCAGGCACAGCAGAAACTCCAAAACTCCATTAGGCAGGTTGGTTACGGCCAGGAATTTTGGTCTTGCAGCAATTTGGTGACAGGCAGTAGGAACAGAAAATGCCATCTTCAGAATCAATTTAAATACCGGGATATTGCCCTCTGTGGAGTACAGGGACTGATACCTTTCAAACCTTCTCCAGGTTTGCAAAATTCCTAGGAATTGGATGGGTCATTCTTCCATAATTTAAATTTGCAGAGTAGGATTCAAAGCCCTTAAAAAAGCTAAAATCTCTCGTAGTTTGGTTTGCCGATGTGGTACCAAGTAGTGCTCGAGAACTGCCTTTGCAAGGCAGCTTTCAACCCTAGGCTCTGCCTTCCAAGCTTATGGACAGGCCAACACCTTCCCACTGAATTGCTGCCCAAGGTGCTGGATGAAAGCCAGCTCAGGAGCAGCTGAAGATACCACGAACACGCAGCCAAGAAAGAGCAGATCCCAGGGGGAGACAGGCTCCATCTTTTTTCAAGTGTGCAAGCAGGAGTGTGAAAGGCACAGATCCTTCTTCTCTGAGGAGATCTCTGAGCCTGTAGACCTGCTCCGAAGCAGGTGTATCATCATCTGACATTTCCACTGGTATGATCTATTCATGTCACTTTTGATCCCAGGAAAAGTAGCCTTGAATTTGAATCAGGTTACCTGCCCATGGCCGCAGCCAATGGCAGAGGCAAATCAGTGGAGCCAGAGGCAGCACCCCCCAGCCAGAGAATGTAATGTGGAACAGCTGAGCAGGGCTGGAACATCCCTTTTGCTCATCCCTGTTCCTGGTGCGAGCATCTGACCTACCTGTCAGGGGTGGAGAGGTACTTCTGCTTCTGGAATTTTTTCTCCAGGCCCATGAGCTGGATCTCGGTGAAGATGGTCCTACTCCGGCGCGGCTTCTTCGAGCGTGGTGGGGGCTGCTCTGCCTCGGACTCGCTGCTGCCCTGGGCCTCACTGGGGGAAACGTCCGTGCCCGCAGCCCCCACGCAGGGCTGGGCTGGCAGCACCCGGGAGCTGCCGGCGGCTGGGAGCAGCTGGGGCAGCACGGGCGGCTGCCGGGTGATGACAGAGATGAGAGGATACGCCCGCAGAGAAGGGGAGCCTGCCAGGGAGGAAGCAGAGGTGGATGAAGGTCAGTTCAGTGCCGATATGTCTGAGTAATGGGAGCGCTGGGGAGAGGAGGGAGACAGGAACAGCTTTCCTGGCTCAGCCATGTGCTTGTTAAAGGACCACAGGCAAGAATATTCCCCTCCTTGGACCTGTTCCTTCTTCCAAATTGCACAGCTTTTCTTTGGCTGGGGAACCCTAACCCTAACCCTAGGAAAGGTAAAGGAAGGACTGCCTTTCCACTCCTTTTTTATGAGCTATTATAACCATTGAAATCATTTGTCTAATTACCGCAAGAGATTAAACTCCAAACAAAAGATGAAATATATCCCCATTCTGTTCCCAACTTTGTTTTCCCTGGGGAAACAAGGACAGGGTTCACCTGAGACAGTGACCTCCCCTCCCCTTGCAGGTAACAGACAACAGAGTCCAATTCACAACTCATTCCATCCCCTAACAGGCAACTGCATCAGAACCACTCTCATCCTCCACTGCCCACACTGATGCCACTGACCATGCAGGAAGATGAGGATTATCTTCACTGACTGAACTCTGCGTCTTACACCAACTAGTTGATACCAGCCCTAAAAACAAACCAGTTCTGCTCCAATCTTTTCAGGTCAGGGCTGTTCTGGGATGACAAATCCAAACATTCCCAAACACTAGAGGAAGTTCTGATCCACATCAGGCCTTCTGGTTTACTGCTATAGCAATTTACTGCTCAGCCTTAGCCCCAGGAAATCGAATGTTCCTTTAAAGTTTGGGCAGGGAAATTGAGGTACATATGGGAAACATTAACGCACTGTAAGATATACAACCTGCAGAGTCTTGGGAAGTCACTTTCTTGCTCCGTACCTCCTTTTACCTCATTTGCAAGATGGAAACAATCCTCCTTACCTACATCACTGGTGGTAAAACATGGGTTAAAATTTAATGTACACAAAGTATTTGGAGATCTTTAGATAAATGGGACTGTGGAAAGGAACATAATACACCAGCAGGTCCGATTGTGAAACCCTTCACATGAATCACCACTAATGAAAATAATGATCTCTAGACCTCAATGAGTGTGTTGGGATGAGCAACTTCACAGAGTGGAAGAAAGGAGTTGCCAGCCTGGCCTGCTGATGACCTGTATTCCTCAGTCCTCTCCCCAGGTGTAGGGTTGTGATCACAGGAACCAGGTCCTAAGTGAGCTGGGTATATCAAAGAATATCACAAGTTGTTGATCGTTGCTTCTCTCCTCAACCACAGAAGCTACGCAAAATCCAGCCACTTACAAAGCAAGCTTGGGAAACTATTGTCAAAACCCTTAATCCCAGCAGACTCGGATATAAGGATAGCTGTGACTACGGACTGGGGTTCAGGCAGACTGGGGCTTCTGTCTTGCGTTCTCCTCCACACCTCTGCAACACTAAAAATGAAAATATTTCCATTACATGTAAAGCTTTCCACTTAAACTACCAAGGAAGCACTTGAGAGATGAAATCAGACTTGCCAAGCCAACCTTTAGCTTGTGTCAAGCTTTATCTACCTTTTCTTTCTGGGGATTTTTTTCCAGCTGAAGACTGTGCTGATCTACAGCACCACTGAGTAACCTGGTGGAAATTCTGCCTTGATTTACAACTTCAATGGCTGTTCAAAGATCATAAATTAGGACAGAATGTGCTGTCCTTTGCTTTACACCACTGTCCTTTGCTGTATACACTAAATCTGTGCTGGTATTTATGTACCCTCTGACACCACCCAGCTACACAGAAGGTAAAGCAGATGCTGCTCCCATAGCCTATGTCCTCCTTGTCAACCCACTTCTGTTCATTTCTGACACTATGGGATAACAAAAACTTGCTGACCCACCCGTACAACAGATGATTTCTTCTTTTTCAGCCAAATTTGCCCAAAAATCATCTCCTCTTGCCTCCTTGAAAGGTCTCTCCATTTGTAGAGTCCTATGCAGGAACATTGAGGCCACCTCC
Organism: Oxylabes madagascariensis; assembly: GCA_013400675.1. Classification (NCBI taxonomy): domain Eukaryota; kingdom Metazoa; phylum Chordata; class Aves; order Passeriformes; family Timaliidae; genus Oxylabes; species Oxylabes madagascariensis. The sequence continues at coordinate 5,598 of VYZR01110050.1, read as the reverse complement.
ACCATAAGAGGTGTTCCTGGGTGTGCCATGAGATTTATGAGGACATCATGTGTTGATGTCTTCATTTGCAGCAGTCCTGGAACTCAGCCCCAGTACACAACTGCTCTTGGTCACTCAGGCTCCAAGAGGTTTCTCAGATCCCAGTTCTACTCTGTTTTGGATAAGGACACTTAAGCTTACTCCAGAAAAGAGTGGGTCCAGTCTTATTATATCCCCTTATCCCACTACTGTGGGGTCCTGGTCCAACCCTGCCCATCACAGAGCTCCTGCTGCTTTACAGGTTCATCCTCCAAACCTTATCCCATAGCCCATTCCTGTCCTCGCTCATGGGTAAGCTTTTGGCACCTCATCACTGATTAATCAATACTTTTGTACCTCCATATATTTCAAGCAGGGCTCTCCATAAAGCACAAAATTACTCATGAATAATAAATCACCAGAGCTCAGAAAGCCCTGCAAGGCTCCAAGTGATTGACACCTCTGGATGAAAGGATTTTTACGAGGAACTCTCTTTAAGGGAGGTCAGCAAAGTTATTTGATATCAGAGCAACCAGGGAGATTTGCTTTCCAGTATGGCATGGCAGCAGCACGTGGGAGTGCTTGAAGGGAGGGCAGGATTGTTACAATTGTCCCAGAGCTTAAGACCTGCCTTTATCAAACAGAGAAAAGTCTCTTCAGGTTATTTTTCTAATAGTCAGGTAAGATTAGCATTAAAGGAACTGCTTTTCAAGATCAGCAGCACAGCCTTGGCTATTTTGCAGGGTGCAACTGTGGTTATTAGAGAAGCAGATGACACCGGAGTTGTTTGGGTCTGGGTTTTCAAGTGCTGAGCACCTGAATGAGAGGATACATTTTCCAAAATGCTCAGCACCCAGCAGCTGTGCCCTGGTCAAACAGTTAGAAAAGCTCAGCACATGATTATTTTAGGTGCCCACGTCAGGACACAAATTTATTTACGGCCCTTCTGAAATCACGGTGCTGCTTCTGCGCACGTCATGGTTCACAACTGTGAAGATGATTCGAGTTCCAGGTGCTGAACAGATTTGTGAGGCTGTTGACACTAAGTGTCGTGTATTTGTTTATAATTTCTGCTTGTAAGAGTAACCTTTGCTTATGGTTTGACACCAACAGTTGTGACAGTGCTTTTAGAAACCATCGTAAATAATGAATGCATCATGATCAGCCCAGCTTATACAAGACTGCTCAGCTTTGTGCCCTCAGCCTGGTGAGGACACAGGAAGGTTGTGGCATGGAGTAAGGAATAAGGATGGCATCTAGAAAAGACATGGGGGTCAAGGCTGCAGATATTTTTGGGGGAAAGCTACAGGTCAGAAAGGAGGCAATGCTTTAGCAGCCCCCTGCACGCAGAGCAAACCAGAAATAACTGACCTCTACATTGCATGAGTCAGCTTTCAGTTCCCAGAGAAAAAAGCCCAAGTTCAGTGTCCTGCTCTGGATCTAGTTATCCCAAAGTTCAGAGCAGCTGAAGCTGAGCCAGTCCATAGTCTCTAGGTACACTGTTAACATCAATCCCCTTAAACCATCTGTACAGTTCTCACCCTGATAAAGCCTTGCCTTCCAAACACCATGAAATCTAAAGCGAGATCTAAACTTCACATCCCCCAGAGTTCAAAGGTACTTCTAGACTGACACAGTATTTTAAGAATGGAATAATTTCCTAATCTTCAACAAATTAAATGCTGGCAAGCAGCTCTTGTCTGCTCAGCACTGTTGTGACACGCTCTGTCTCCTGAACTGGGATGAATGAGAGTGAAGAGTTCTTTCTTTCCATACCTGCCTTTCACAATGGTTCCACTGAACACGTTCTCACCTGCACTGTTGTGTGAGCACTTTTTCTGACCCACTGCTCTTTTGTACATGAAAACCCAAAAGCTGCCCACCAGAAAATGAGGAATTTGCTACCCTAGAAACACACCTACAGCATTTTACTATTTCTGTCTAAAACTGTCAAGAGGCCCCACACTCCAGTGGTGAAATCACCAGTGATTTAGGACTCAGGAGGTCTCACTGCTCTTCACAGGGACAATGTCTCTTACTATGTGCTTTTCTACAGAAAAGTCCCAGTTTTATCTACTAGAATAATCTTAATCACCCCAAAGCCTAGGGTATTCTTGGGCTCACTCTGCTGCTGAATACTTCTCAAATACTTGGGAGGAATAAGTATATATATCCCATACTTCATACCATGCACAACTGAAGGAGCACTGCCTAAGCAACACATTTTTTTCCTGTAGTTCTTTTTTAAGGATTTGAATAATCTCAGTTTCAAGCAGCAAGAAGGCTCTTATTTTTGTCCATCCCACAAAGCAAACATCTGGCCACTCTTGCTAAAACTAACCAAGAGCTAAAAATAAAATAGACATTGAATCTGCAGAGCATTTTCTATGATCTGAAAACATTTTGCTTTGCTATTTAAATCTGCATTGGCAGCCACTGTACAGTGAATAACAGATCTGCAGTAAGCACTATCCACATCACCTTGGCATGAATTGGCTTACTCAAGCCACACAGGTCTAGGAGAACCCTGGGCTCCTGTTTGCTAATTATATGTCATATATTTCTGCAAAAAATGTATCATGGTTTGATGTATCCAAAGATTTTTTTGTCATTTGTTCTTCTTTTCAGCAGCAACAACAAGATGTTACATCAAGAAGACCAACCTGAGGCCATCTCCACTCATCCTCTGGGATGTTTCTAATAAACTTCTTTTAAACTTCCTCCAACCACTACCTAAGACACAGTGGATACACCACCACTGCACCAGATCAGCTTGCAGAAGTTGTAATTAAAAATAAATACTTGAAACAAATCTTTTCCCCTTATTTACCCCCTCCTCCACTCCTCCCCTCCTCCCCGGCTTAATATCAACCCCAGTAGACACAGAATAGAAGGAAGAGAAAAGAGAAAGCACTAATTAGTTGCACAGTTTGACTGCCTGCAATGGAAGAACAGTTTTCCTCCCAGGCAAACTCAGTTTCCAAATGTTGTTTTGAAAAGCAGCAAAGAAAAAGGAAGGAAAGATTTATGGATCAGTTCCTCTTGGCAGGTCAGCCCTGCTCAGAGGCAGAATGAATCTTACTCAGAATGGGCTGCAGCAAAAGGTAAATAATAAAAGAAAATGAATTTATGACTCGGGGAGGTCTATAAATCTCTCATCTCTTGAGTGTCAAAACAAAGGGAACCAAGAAGGAGTTGAGTTCATTTAGGAAAGAAATGGATTTTGCTGAAGGAGCAGGCAGCCTCCTGACAAGAATAAGCAAACCCTGAGTGAAGCAAGGAAAACAAAAGAAGCATGAAAACATTGAGAATTAGTTGAACCACACAGTGTTTCTTTAGTGGGGAGGGAATTACATTGACTTTTTCCACCATAGATGCTAAAAAGCAGAGAATTTTCCAACCGTACCAATTCCACGGATCTCAGCTAGACTTTACCACCACATCCAGAGCTGAGCAGGGACCTGGTACAATGCAGGAACTCAATGTGGCCCAGGAGCCAAGTGCTTAAAGACAAGAACCAGACACCCAGCATGTGCTGCAGGACACGCGACATCCCCTCAGCCAGAGTGGGACTTTGCCTTATGGTCGCCAGACCTGCCAAAAGCTGACCAGAGACAAAACCTGACCCATGCACAAGGGCTCAGTTCCTCTGCTGAGCTTCCTCAGGCAGCACATGGACCTGCAGCACCTCTCTTGTCCATTAGGAGCCCCACTGGGGGCAGGAAAGCAATTCTTACGCTCAGATTAGTCCTTGTCTCATCTATTTTTGGTGACATCAGATTTAAACCTTCTCTGCTCCATCTATACCAGGCTTAGGCATTGAAAAGTTCTGCAGACATGGGAGACTCAGTCTTATTAGCTATTAGAAGGCATCAGCTTCTTCCCAAGACCAACGCTGTGCTCCACCAAGCACCGTGGTACGGACATAAAGGCAAGAGGAAAGGGAAGAACAGCAACGAGCTGTGCATATACCAGAGAAATTCACATCCTCTCAGGAACAAGTGCTTAGGAGAGGATTGAGGGAAATTGCCAGGTCCCTCAGACTTCCTTAATCCAGCCCTTCCCAAGGTGCCTGGCCCAATGAGCACTGTCATGAACACTTGAATCCCAAGTTTAAAAAATGGCCTGGGTGATGTTTCTGCTATGCAGCACGGTGGGAACAGATCCCTCTGCCATCTCCAGAATGGGAAGCAGCAGAGCCATGCCAGGGGTGGCTGCTCCTGAGCCAGTTATGGCCTGGGCAGAGGTGGGCTAATGAGGTTGCAATAATTTTGCTGACAGCCTGGCACTTCCCAACTGTGAATCCATGTATTTGCATGGAGCAGCCCTTGGAATACACTGGCAGAGACAGTCCTTCAGAGCTGGAAGTCCAGGCACGGCAACAAAACCTCCCTAAGCTGTCCCTGAGCAAGGCCATTGAGCCTAGAGGTGGTACCTAACTATAGAATTAGATGGTTTTAGTACCCCTCTCAAAAAAGCTTGACCCGAAAGGCAGAGACAGGTAATTTGTCAGAAACCCTTTGTATCAACCAGTTCAGGCATTGATTCTCTTCTCATCCTTTCCAGTCTTTCTGTAAGACAACCCTCAGATACTCTTTTACATTTCCTATACCTCTTTCAGTATTGGAAGAGCTGGAAAACCTGCAGATAATCCTCTGAGCCTTTACAAGTGCCACAGCTCAGCTCTGTAAGCAGATTCTTCTGTGACTATTACATATTAAGTGGGAATCCTGGAATCAGGAGTGCTTGAAAATGCTCTTTGTTGCCATTCTTCTCCAGCACCTCAAAGCTCAGTGGCAGAGTTAGCCCTGTTTTGGGAGAGGAGAATTTGGTTTGGTTTCCTTTTCTACTTGCGCTCTTTCTTTGGATACATGTGGAAATCAGTTGTAGCAAAGCTAGAGCTAATGTCCCTGCACCAGAGCAGAGGTGAAGGGCAGTTCTGGAACATTCTGAAAGCTTCCAAAAATAGTCTCAAGACTCAGCCCAAATGCACAAAGACAAAATTTCCATAGGAATAATGTCACGGAAGCTACAGGAAGGCAGAGCAATCAACTCTGAAATGTTAAGTGCAGAGCTGGAACATGAACAGACACCGCTGGTACTCTAAAATAGCACCAGTGAGGCTCCCTGGAGTAAAGTTTAACTGCTCCTCAACCAAAGACTACAGGTACATTCACACTAGATTCTTTTGCCACTTCAATGAATCCTATTAATCTGACAAAGACCATGAGCCTTGCAAACATTAAATGCAACTTAGCAACACAGCAAAATTGTAGGAAATGGCTTCTCTTCATTGTGGAAAAATCCAGACATAATTGATGTCTATGGCAAAATGTCCATCAGCTTCAGTGGAGCCAGGATTTCACCCATATGTGCCCAAACAAAAGAAAGGAAAAAGAAGACAAAACAAAAGAAATTAATGCAGCTAATTTTAGCACAGTTAAAATGATCCTTTTTTTAGGCATTCTGACTGAAAGCCTGAAAAGGAATGCCTTTTTAGGCATTCTGACTGAAGAACTGAAAGTTCTTCAGGAGTCTACACCTCTGTATGAGCCAAGTGGGAATGGGAGAAAAAAACTG
>VYZR01110048.1:0-12241 GCA_013400675.1 Oxylabes madagascariensis | reverse complement strand
CCCCGGCCCATGAGGGGAACCCCGGCCCCGGACCATGAGGGGAACTCCGGCCCCGGCCCATGAGGGGACCCCCGACCCTGGCCCCGGCCCATGAGGGGGACTCCCCGCTCCGACTCCGTCCCCGGCCCATGAGAGAACCCCCGGCCCATGAGGGGACCCCTGGCCCATGAGAGGACCCCCGGCCCATGAGGGGATCCCCGGCCCATGAGGGGACCCCTGGCCCATGAGGGGACCCCCGGCCCTGGCCCCGCAGGGATCCCCGGCCCCGGCCCATGAGGGGGATCCCCGGCCCCGGCTGTGGAGACACTCGCACGGAAAATCGCGCTATGAAAAAACAAATGTCCACAAAGGAGACAGAGGACTCCTGCACCTTTATTCGAATAAAAGGAGGGAGGCCACTGGGGCAGACGCCCACGGGGTTTACTCTCTCGAGGTGTTGGAGGGCGCAGCCTGCTTTTGTCCAAACTCACGGCTGCGTGTTGCCCTCTTGCTTTCCCAGTGCTGAGGTACTGGTAATGTACAGCCTTCCCGAATCGCCTACCACATATATCCCCCCCTTAAACGTGTCATTTTCCTCAAAAGTTCAGAAGTTCAGGCTTGCGCCGACCCATTTGTCTGTTTCAGAAGTGAAGCTGTCTGGGCTCTGTGGCAAGCGTGCAGCATAAAGTTAATAGAGACATTTAGACCCATTTTAAAGACGTTAACACCCATACCTTCACTCATCGAATTGTTTGTTAAGACATTAGCACACATCTTCGCTCACACTGATTCATTAGATGCTGACAGTGCTTCCCCACCTGTTCTCTAAGCTCAATCCTGCAAATATTCAGCAGTGTTACAATGCTTTTTCAAAGTTATTTCCCACACTGAGGTATGACAGCAGGTAGTAGCCTGCTTGAACTGAAATTTGTGGAAATTGAAACAAATTTTTTGCTTTGGAGTTGTTCATCGTACATATTACTGGAGAATGATCGTGGTAATGCCAATGTTCTCTAATCTCTGTGATCTGGGCTTTTCTTGGTCTGAACTACTGTGTTCAGTGCTTTCTTTAATAAAAAAAAATCTAATAACCTTTAAAAAGGGCAAATTGCAGGTGGTAATGATGCCATTATCATAGAATCATGGAATGTAAAGGGATTGGAATGGAATGGACCCTAAAGCTCATCCAGTTCCAGCCCGTGCCATGGGCAGGGACACCTTCCACTATCCCAGGCTGCAACAAGCCGCGTCCAGCCTGGCCTTGAACACTTCTATGGATGGGGCAGCCACAGCTGCTCTGGGCACCTGTGCCAGGGCCTCCCCACCTTCACAGTAAAAAATGTGTTCCTGATGTCTAACCTGAATTTCCCCTTTCAACTTGTATCCATTACTCCTTGTCCTGTCACTGCAGTTCCTGACAGAGTCCCTCTCCAAATTCCTTGTAGGCCCCTTCAGATACTGGAAGGCATTTCAAAATATGCTGGAAAGTATTATTGATCATTTATTAACTGGAATTATGGTTGTGCAACCACTTACTCCCTTGAAAGTATTCACAGCTGAAAAAGATTGCAGCACCAGGCCCTGTACAACAACCTATTCAGAATTTCTAAAATTTGCACAAAGCAATCTTTGTTAAGCAAAATCCTGAGATTATCCCTTGTTTATTTGAAGAGCCTGTTAAACAGCCAGACAATTCAAGAAGCAAACAGAGCAGAGTTATCTTAAAATGTTGGTTGGCACACAAATCGGAGAACTGAGGAGGTGAGGAGGATAGCCAAGCAGTAATTCACCCTTGGAATCTATTTCAAATTATCTGCACAGCTTCTCACTGTCCAGCCTGAGTTTAATCTCTCCATGAACAGCACTGTTAAATATGATCATTCCTGTTTCTGGCGACAAAGGCTGCTGGCACTGTTATGTTGCCTGTGTGCCTTGCTTTATCTAAGAAAGTGTAGCAGAGTATTGCTTTACTCACCCTAAACCAAACAAAAGTCCTAGTCAGGGACAGCGCCTCATTAAGCAAAGCAAAATGCAGAGCAAAGCCCTTGCTGCCTTCCCTGAGGAAAATACAGAACCAGTCAAACCCACCACAAATGTTTTCTAAGTTTTATTATGTGGCTGACCACAGAGAGTAATTAAATACAAACTTCTGCTTAGAATGTGATTTTTGTTTGGGGTGGGTTTGGAAAGACATTTAAAGGCCCACAAGCATGTGGAACCTATTCAGTGGGATTGTCAGGGCAACCTAGGCAGCTAACATCCATTGTGAGAGTTCTTACCTACTGGATTTTGAAATTCCAGCAGGCATTTCTGTGTCCTTGGGCAACTTGGGAAACTAAATAGTTTCCAAAATTTAGTCAACTGTTTCACTGCCCATTCCCCTTTCATGTGGGTCAGAATGGAAAGAGATCTCCCAACACTGTCGCAACAAACTCATTAAGAAGCAAGCAAAGATGGTTTGGTCTTACTTCTACTTCCAACTGCTCTATGTTAAAGATTTTTTACAGTGGTGAGGGGCAGCTCACAAAGCAGTCCTCACAGCTAAAAGCATTGCAAACTCAGACGTTTCTCATCAAATTAATGTTTAACTTTAATTTCTGACAAAATAATCTTTTGAGGAGTATTACTGTGAACCTAAGACTTGCAATTTCTGGAGGCTTTACCTATCACATAAAAATTTTCCTCATCTTAATGAAAAAACAATATCTAGAAAGTTAGTTTTGTTTTTTTACATTTAACTGTCATTTCTAAAATGACACAGACTCACAGTATGAACAACATGGACCTATTTACTTGTGAGGGAAGATCTCTGCTGATTTCACTGGAGTTTAAAAGAAGATAAAGCAAGACTGCTTGTGCAGGCTATCAGGGGGCTATTGAGGCCAAGTAGTCTTAGGTTTAGTTTCTTTTTGAAAAGCTCAAACAGTAACTGGAGTGGTAAAAATGCATCTGTACAAACAAATCTGTTGTGTTGTGGAGCATGTGGGCAACTTAATTTGGTTGTATCTTTATTGGAAAGACAGAATGAGTGAGTACAGAGTGTCCTTTTAACACATTTGTCACTGAAGTTACAAGCTCCAGTACTGAAGTATTTCCAGAACACACTATGTTGAAAGGATCATTCAACAGAATAGGTTAAAAAAATTCAACTCAGAGCAAATTTTGAAACCACTTCTATTCAAAGCATGCTTTGAGCTTCCAAAAATGCTGTTATTTTCATAAAATGTCACAGTTGAGTGGCCAGAGAAGAGGGGGGCAATATTTCTTATTACATTACAAAACAGCAGAAGGGGGCTTGAGAAGCTCATATAGTCCTGGCATCCTGAGACGGGATCAGCTCATGAACACCTACTGGTCTATGAGGCTTCATAACATCCTCAGCTGCTTTATTGCAGTCCTTCCTATCTTTGCCCATAGGAAAAAATTCTTAATATCTAGCTTAGATATTGCAGCATTTTCCAAGCCCCCTGAAATTTGGCCGGCTAAGATCTTTTTCTTCAGGCTAAAAGATGCAGAATTCTGTGGTCTCCCCAGTTTTAGAGCTGTTGAGGCTGAGCCTATAGCACAACTTATCCCTTTTGTACAGATGCTTTTTGCTCTCTCTCTCTTCCTCCATAGTGTTCAGCTCCCAAGGTACAGCTCCTCACTTTGAATCCTCTGTTAGTAACTGCACCTTAATATTTTACCATAGGCAAGAATTATCCTACTTTGTTCCTACCTTAGTAGATTTAGCACTTTGTCTGCATTTTAGACCAGATATGAACTTTTGCTGGGCTATTAAAAGAAAAAGAAAACAAGACCCCTACCACTCTACCCTGCTTTTTTGCAGGCCTAAAAAAAGATTTTATAATCAATCACCCTAAATACTAACAAGGAGGCCAGTAACCTGCCCAAAGAGAAGACTAGAATCTCTTGGAAAGGACACAGACCCCCATCCCTTCAGCCTGTATCTCCACCCTGAGAGGCTGCTCAGCCCCCTCCTTCGAGGGTCCCCTGATAGTCCTCTCCCTGTGGCTTTATCCCCTGCAGCTGTGTGCCTTCTCAGCTGCTTTCTTGCTAATGCCTTTGTTAACCCTTGCTTTGCCTGAGAAGGCTTGCAAATTCCATCACAAATCCTTTAGTCCTTCCCCAGCCTACACACATAAAATCCCTTTACGAATTTATGATTTTCTGTATTTGCAATTTGCTGTTGAGTTTCCCTCCCATCCCACGCTCTTGTTTAGGTTATGGACATCTGATTTGTTCAGTGATGTTTTAGACCTTTGTTTATTCTCCTGGCTCTGTTCTGGATGCTCTCTGGGCACTTTGCATCTCTGCTGGAGAATAAGCCCCAGCACCAGTCCTGGTGCTCCTGTTGGGGCTGGACCAGGGCAGGATTACTTCCCATGTCTTGCAAGCCATACTCCTGTTTGCACAGCTTAGTGCAGTGTTTGCCTTTTTCACAATGGCTTGACACTGTTAACTCCTAATCAGCTTGTGATCTATTATATCCCCTAGATCTTTTTCTGCATGAGGGAAACAGTATTTTAGCAGTTTTATTCCAGTCAGCCACATGAGAAGAAAATGACTGGAGTAGTGTGAGTGAGATTATCTGCTTTGCCCTTCAATACCAGGATTGTTTACTGGTTTCCAATTAGTTACATGTGTACACCCTGTTAAGGGAGTTGCACAAGGGCTGCTAATGCCTTCCTTTGGCCTTCAGAGCATTTATTACTCTCAGGGACTTGTACCTAGTAGTTATTTGGGCCAATTTCCCTGTGTACTCAAGACTTCAAATGCTCAGCTGAAATTACAGGCCTAATTGCTCTTACAATTTAGACATATTGAGTTTGGGTAACCTCACTGAAAAATGCTGCTGCTCCTTAGAGAAGAAATGTTGTGTGATACATTTCTTTCTCTGAAACATTAGCCGTCCTTAGAAAGGATGTTGCTTGTTTCTTCTTTCTTCTTTTCAAATGAGTCAACCAGAAGAAGCCGGTGGTTGTTTTCATGAGGTGGCAAATACCACAAACATTCTGTTAGCTGGGGTACTGGACTTGGGTACCTTTGTGAGTGAACTAGAAAGATCCCATTCATTTCAGTACCAGCCCACACCTCCAAACATCCACTCTCCTTGACCACCGGTCGTGCCACCCCCTGTGTGCTTCCACATCCTCCCCTCAGACTGCTGGGCCACAGCAGGGTGATGTGCAGGTTCCCTATTCTGCTTGTTCCTGTTCTGCTCAAGCCTTTCTCCTCACTGCTCCAGCTCAGGCTTTTGAGTGTACCTTTATATTTAGTATGATTTTGTGGCATTAAGACTGCAGGAGATGAGGCAGTGGCAAGTGAGAGGCACAGTTCTTCCAAAGAACTGAAGCAGATTAGTGCAGGTTTTTCTTTGCCAAGGGCTTTAATATTGAGCAATATTATGCAAAGTTAGACTTTAATTTGGCAATCTTTTCCTAAAGAAATTATTCTAAATAATGCAGTATTTTTAAAATAGAGTAAAATAATCAAATCTACTTTTTAGTTTGTGAAATCTCCTGGAGGATCCAGTGATAGGCACGTAATTATGGTCTTACCACTTCAGTTAATACAGTTTGGGTTTGCTATTAACAATCCAATCTGAAACTCAGTAAAGTAATAAAGGCATTTTCCTTACATACCCAAAAAAAAGCTTTATAAGTAAGTTATCTGGAGGGAAAAGGTCTTATTTGCAAAAGATAGCAAGATTCAGATAATGGAAAGAGATAAAGGATAGCCTTGAATTCCCGTTTTCCTGTGTGTCACCAATGATAACCCTTGAGAATCAATGCGTCTGCTTGAAGAAGAGTAAACCTTTCCAGTGTTCAGTTTAGGGCCTTTGTTTTTCAAAACCATGCCTGTTAGATCTTCTTGATGACTGAAGTGTTAAACACTTGCAAAATCAAGTTATTCTGAAGAGCTGAGGAAAGTAGGTGGAATTGTATATTTCCCAAAGATTCACTGGTAAGTTCATACTATCCACATGTTGTTGAACTTCAGTACCTTTGGGAGCTTAAACTTCTTTGTGTATAAGTACAGGAAGCATCTGACATTTTAGGATGGGAAAGTGCTTAAAGAAATAAATCATATCCCTCCAAAGGAATGTATACATAACAGGAACTGGGATGTGTATAATATAAGAGATCCACAGACAATGTATTGGATGCACATCTTTATGTGACGCACAGGAAGGGAAACGAGTAACATTTTGAATTATGAATTAGCCAAAGGCATCTGAAGAAAAGAGACAAGAATTGTATAGCTCTAGAGAATACAGCAACATTTACTTCATATGTCTTCATTGGAAACAGAATTCAATGAGTTCTTTAAATCTTTATACTGCCCCATAAAAGACATTTTATTATGTCTTATTATATCTTTTTAATATCCTTAAAATGCTAACCTACTCTGAAAAGTGGGTCTTAAAGTACAGTTTATTGTGACTAATTCAGTTTCAGTTTTATTTAATTTTCAAGCCAAGACTGTTCTGCATGTTCCTGTAAATGCCAGTTCATACACTCACCCTGGGTTATGAAATTGAAAGTTTTCAGGTTCATGCATCTTCAGTAAAACAGATTTAACCGCTTCATTAAAGCTAATAATAGCGCTGATAATACAAAGGGTGGTAGAGAGCAGCTCTCTCCCTTACAGCTGTACTGGCTGTGTGTTGTAAAAGAGTAGCAGAGATTTAACTCTTGTCAGAAAATTGACTGGATGTGAGCAGAGCAGAGACAGGAAAATTCCCTTTCGGTGAAAAACTGTTTCTCCATCTTTATATTCTTTCTTTGCTGAATGTAACTCTTCTCAAGGCCAGGAGGGCCTTTGAACAGCCTGAGAGATGTGGTGCTAACCTGAGGACGTACAGCTCTCTTAGGAAAGGATCCGATGAGCTGTTCAAATAGTGTCTGTGAGGGTTTGTTATTATCTTCTCCAGCAGTGCCCACAGCTCCGGGACAGTGGGAAGGGCAGGGACACAGCCCCAGGGTGGGATCATCTGTCACACGGGGACTGGCAGTGGGGACAGGCTGGGGCTGGACCACTGAGCCCAGCTGGGGGAAGCGTGGGCTGCTGTGAGGAGCAGGAGGCACTGACTCCACCAGGCCCTTGCAACTGCTCAGCTCTGCTCCTTCTCCCTGCCTTCAGGGGAGCTGAGGGGGAGCCGTGGCTTTGTGCAGCATTAGGGACTGATGGGGGCTGAAAGTAAAGGACTTCAGCAAATCTGTCTGTACATTGATCTTCTCAAAGGACATTATCAGGTCACAATAATTTTGTGTGAGTAAACTGACAATTGTGTCAAGTTTCGAGGGGTTTTTAGGTGAGGTTATGACATCTGTGACATTACAGATAGAATTTGGCTATCAAAACTGTTTTAGGATCCGGTCTATGGAGACTACATTGCTGTGCTAGCAGGATATAAGAGATGACAGTAAATTATTTCATTGTGAAGAGGCTCCCTGGTAATGTCATCCTGATGCCATTAGAGCCTGCAAAAAACCATCATGCACAAAAGACTCTGCATCTCCCTCTCTGTGACAAAATCCTTACTCATCTACTTATTCTTTCTGTAATAAACCCAGATACTTAACTTCCATCTAAACTTTCCCTTCCCAAATAAGGTACTATTTTTAATATTTTTACCACAAGAGAAAGAAATTTAATTTCACCAGCTGGGAAGTCAAGATCCTCATTTTGACTTCAAGTGAAAACAACTAAAAATACCTTTTTGCTAACATTGCTGCTTGTGCTCTGCCCAGTACTGTGCCTGTTAAGGCAGAGTTCAAAGATAGCCAAATGTCCGGCTGCACTGAGAGCACTGGCCTAGAAGCAAACCCTGCAGGTATTTAAGTACTGGGATATCTCTATATGCAAATGGGAAATTTCATTTTGTTTTAAAACCTCCAACTGTAGAAAGTTGTGTTTGTCAGTATTCTCATCTTGGGTTCTCTGATTATTTATGCAGCTGGCAGCCCATGTGACCGTTGTGGTTATTATGCACGTAAACTTGAACTTTGACATTTCATCCTGTTGCAGAGCCTTGGTATGTGCATTCCTTTATCTTCCCACCATCCCTGCAGTTGCTGTTCATTATTGCCAGTGCTTATTAGTTAGAAAAGTCCATTCCATTTTGTTTGGGCCAATTAACTGGTGGAGAGAGCAGCTCTTCGAGGGTCCTCACTAACTGTGTATCACCAGATATCATCCACTGATTATTAAATAAACCTGAGCTCTGCTGCACTTTTCAAAGAAGGAAATTCTTGTTTCTCAGTTGACCAACTTACAGAAACTCTTCAGACTTTTGAATATTTCACTCTTTTATGACAAAGGGAAAAACAGACATTGTATAGCAAATTAAATGAGAGCTGTTGTAGTATTTATTGTCATAATTACTTTATATTCTTTTTCATGTGTTTAGGAGAGTGTCTTCCTAAAAAACAGGGAAGAAGAATACCAGGAGAGGAAACAGTCCTTGTGCTGCTTCAATATTGTGACCTGCAGCCTGTCTGAAAGCATAACAAAGCCTTGATTGTGCCAGTGCCCAGCTGATCCAACAAGCAATGAATGAGTGAGCCATGGTCAACAAGGAGGAGTGGATATCACAGAGGGCAATTCAAAAAGGTTGTAGTGCTGTGAAGTGAGAGAGGCATGAAATGAAATAGAACTAGAGATAAATAGATCATCAACCATTTGGGTTAGTTCTACTTTTTCTTCTTCCTTTTTTTTTTTTTTTTTTTGGTGTGGTTTTGTTTTGTTTTGTTTTTCCTTGAAATGGTCCAGCATAGGAAAAAAAAAGTGACTATAAATGGGAAAGAGATATGTCTTCCGGTACAGAAGAAAATAATGTCATTCTTTCAGTCTAAATGAATGACAATTTAAAACCAGAATCTGATCTAAATATGAATGAGATCTCCAGGAATCTACTTGGATCACGTCAGGCAGTGCGAGACAAGTTGTGTTAGGGAAGTACAGACTGTCAGATCTTCATGTCCATTCAAGCATTTGGGCACATAAGGCCCAACCAGACTTGTCAGCATGAGAGAGGATGAGAAAATCTGACATGTTACAAGAAACCTCCTCCTGTTCTTCTTGGAAGCACAAGGTTCAAGAGTAGGGAGGATTCCCTCTCCTTCAGTCTTACACTGGTCGTTTTACTCTTGAATGGATTCTATTGGATTTTCAGTCAGAATTCTGCATGAGAAAGCAGAAGATACATAGACAAATATATGGCCAAGAAAGCAGAATCCAGATTTGATACTTAGGCACTGCTTCAAGGACTTCTTTAAAAAGCATTAAAAATAAAAGAGTTTGGGTGACCATGGCATCTTCTAAAATATTAGAATCTATTCTGGCTTGATGGTGTTTCTGAGTAAAAGCACTTTCTGGTTTGCTAGTCATTACTGTTAGTTTTGTTAGATCATTTTAGATCTTGTGGCTTGTCACTGTCCTTGGGACTTTTCAAATTAAGATTTTTTAGCCTCAACAAGGCCTCTTACCATACCTTCAGGTTTTCATGTTGTTTTGTTTTTGTCACTGATCTCACAACAAAAAATTGGCAGAGTACCATGAATTGTGTCCATGGATTTTCAGAGTTCCTCATCAACTGAATTCAGCATCATAATATAGACAAATTGTTTCCCAAAAGACCATGCTAGGAACTGAGAGAGGACTTTGACAGACAACCTAACTTTCCCTTTCCTCAGTCCACTAATTAATCAGGGGAGCATCTCTGGTCAGATTTGTTGGCACCTAAATGAGGATGTAATCTGACCTAATAAAGCCATGATAGTCAACACATGCTTTGAACCAAAGAAAAAGGAAATAAATTAGAGTCTCTTTCGGCAGAGTTTGCAAAATTGAGAGAGTCTCATTTGAGCTTTGGTTGCTTTTGAGGAGTTTTCTTGCTTCTGGTGCTAAAAGGGAGGGGGTGAAGCAGGGTCCTGTATCCCCTGCAGATACATCTGCCCTGCAAATACTGCCACAAAGCAGCACAAAGACCCTGCTTTGTGGAGCAGCACAGATCTCATTTCATCATCTCATCCATTGTTTTTCCTTAAGCAAACATGTAATAATGTCAGAATTTATGGATTAGTTATACAATCCCTGATCTGCTTTAACCAGAGTTAGTGCTGTTCCTCCCAGAATGCTGCTGATAGGATCACTGTGCAGACAGACGGACAGACAGACTGGGTATCTGCACAGAGCTCTTTGCATTTTTTCTCTGTTAATGCTGGAATATTTGGTAAGACATCACTCATTTAGTGAGGGATTGAATTTAAGAAGGAATGAAAATGATTGTGCTGTTAATAACAACTGGACGAACCTCGCTGCCCTTTTCCTATAAAAACTGTCATTGAATTTAGGGGTGAAATTTGGCTTGTAAAAACTACTCCATGGACCAAATCTGCCTCATGGGAACTTGTCAGCTCTAAAAAAATCCCTGTCATCAGATCTGAGGTTGATCTGGTCTCTGAAAAGACCTGCTGTTGAAAATTAAGTGTGAAATTTGAAAATTATTAAGTTGAATTATTTACCTTGTTACTTCATCATGTCTGCAAAAATGTTCTCTCTCCTTCTGGTAACCTAGCAATGAATACACAGTGCACAGTTACTTTTTCACAATCTGTAGAAGAGTTGCATTAAAATGCGTGTCAGTGTCTATTTCTTGACAGGCATGTAGCAAGCAACACTGCAAATGTTTGTTTATCCTGGCAGGGGCTGGGTTTGTTTAGTGTAACTTGCACCAGTTTTGTCCAAATTCTGAAGCAGAAAGGAAAATATATTCTTGTTTCCAGATCAGTGTTACAAATATTCTCTTTGGCTTTGTTTTTGTCAAGAGAAGTGACTGCTAATGGATTTGGAACTGTGTCCTCTGCTGTCTTATTCTGCCTCCATGTACTGGAAATTGCTGAATACTTTTGAAGAACTGATTGCACAGGCTGAACCTACAGGTTGCAGAGTGGAGACAGGCTGGAGGAGCTGAAGAAAATGAAAAATAAAGCCAGCCAAGAGATACACATCATGATTAATATCAGCTTCACCAGTGGCATAAATTATGTTTTCTAAAACAGGAAATTAATGTTTATTAAGTGGTAGAAATAAACAACTGGTCCTCTTGAAGAGTCCTCAGACTAAATGCTGTTTTCTGAGTACTTCTTGGCAGACATTTTAAATACCTAGGTTATTGTGAAATGAAAAGAAAACACTAATTCTTGTGGATGAAATGCACAGGACTATCCCCAAAACAACAATATGCTGAGGCCTCTTCAGAGGTTTTTGGTCTTGACTTCAGCTTTATCCAGAGTCAGGCATGCAAGCAGGAGTTACTGCCTGCACCAGAGGGGTCTCTGGGCTTAGGCACCAAATCCTCTGCCTGGGTCGCCAGTCCTGAGACAGCCTTGCTGCCTGGGATGGGAACGAGCTGTTTCTTAGCCATCTTTTGTTCTTTGTGTTACCTTTTTGATCCTCTCAATAGGCTGCTTGGGTCCAGACATCATTCCCTTCATTGCTTTTGAGTTTGATGTGCAAAGAGTGAAATGCAAATTCCTGTCTGCAGAGGCTGGGTTGCTTAACAGTTCAAGGTGTTGGGAGTGGGAAATGGTGAGAGAAAAGCACCAAAACCATTGCTACCATGGTGCTGTGGCCCGTGGCTTGATCCAAACCAAGCTGTGTGGTTTGGGAGACTGGTCCTTAACATGGCAAAGCCGTGGGTTTAGCACTATCACAAAGCATTGGTTTAATCTTTACTCCACCTTGAACCTCTTGGCCCAAATCATGCCTCGCTCAGCCTCCCCAGTCGATGTACTTTACTTGGCTGAGGTATTT
The DNA here is from genome assembly GCA_013400675.1 of Oxylabes madagascariensis. NCBI lineage: Eukaryota > Metazoa > Chordata > Aves > Passeriformes > Timaliidae > Oxylabes > Oxylabes madagascariensis. Next base: position 439 of record VYZR01110048.1, on the reverse strand, counting down.
AAATCAGGAGCAGTGTAGCCAGGAGTGCAGTCTTGCTCTGCAGCCAGCATGGGGAGGCAAGGATGGCCTGGGCTGGGCTGTTACCCCATCCTGCAGAGGGGCTTTGCCCGGGGGGACAGGGCAGGACAGCACACCTGACCTCCCTGCTCAAAGGCTGCTGTTAGCCCTGTGTCCCACCCTGCTTCATACCTGGGAGATCAAAATAAAGACCTTGAAGAGAAAGGGAAATGTATTATTTTATTAAAACATAGAAGTTACACATTGGGCACACTACTGATTTGCCTCAGATGTTGAAGTATTCTTGGGAAGTGAACCTCCCTGCCTGCAGTGGTTCATCCCTGTTTCACAGTGCTGTGCAGAGAGGCCTTTAGGTGTAACTCTAGGTACACCTACTGGTTTGGCCACACCACAAGTCTGGGCATCTCTGCCTTTTTTTTTT
>VYZR01110038.1:76981-93393 GCA_013400675.1 Oxylabes madagascariensis | reverse complement strand
TTCTGCTTCTTGGACAGTCCCTCTTCTTCCCTAGGGGCCACACCTCCCTATCCTCATTTTCTCATACTTCACTGCTCACTGACACTTTACAGTGTCACTGTGCCCATCCTGTGTTGCTCCCTGCATTATTTTCACTGCCAGAGGACTGCAGCAGGGGTGAAGCTGGAAGAAGAAATAGGTGCAGCTTTTACCACTGGGCATGGGCTGTGGTGGGATGGGAGGAAAGTCCACGGCAACTCACCATTTTCATAGAATCTATGTTTTTCCTGTATCCAGGAACTGCTGCTGGATGGACTTCAACTTTGTCTTGATGTGGAGGAGAGCAGGAATGCTGTCAATGCCAGGCATCAATCTTTCTGTTGCAGACTCCAGGCATTATTGGTTTGGGGCCAGTCCCCCATAGTTCTTTGCAAAACGGAGTGGCCCTGCTGAGGTGACTCTTTGGGCAGGTGCCTTGCTCTGCCACCCTCCTTCTTTGGTTCCTTGCGTCTCCCAGCCAGCCAAGCCTTCTGTGCAGAGCTGCCCTCTCCAGCGCTGTGCACAGAGCACCGTGTGAACAACAGGCTCTGAGCATGCTGCCTCACAGCCTCCAGAGCAAAGGTGGCCCCAGGGCACTTCCCATGAATTTTCCACCCACAGGTGCCACCACCCTTCCAGAAGGAAGCAGTCAGCCTTGTTTTGAGCAGCTGCCTTGCAAATGCATCCTCTCTAGGACGCAGCTGCCTGACCCAGGACAAAGCAACCTGTGGCCTCAAGGAGTGAAACACTGTTGAAAACTGAAAGTGCACACAGAAAGAGCAAGCAATGCTCTCCACCAGCTCCTGTGACAACCACCTTTCTGCTTTTCAGTCTTTGTCAGCAACAGGAATGATCTCTATAGTTTCTTTTCCTGCCTGGTGCTGCCTTTGCATCTGCTGCAAAGCAGAAATTCAAGGAGATGGATGCAGACCTTGGTCTGCCTTGTGGAAATACTTCTAGTGTTTTCAGGTTAGGTAAAGGTCTTTCATTAACAAATCCTACCTGCTGACTCCAAAGCACATGAGATCCTCTCAGATTTTTTGCCAGCATTCTTCATACTTTTGAGTTGCTTCAAACAGGAAACAATGCTCTTGGAAAAGCTTCTAGCAGCTCCAGAACGGGTCCCTGGAAACTTGGTGAGCTAGTTGCAATGCAGAGCTCAGAAGTGCTCTTTCCACATGTGCTACCTCTTGGAAGCCAAGGAGGGATTCCTAGGGCCAGGAAGAGAGAGTGTATGCCACCATGTGGCAGCAGATTCCCACGTGTGGAGCTCAGGAGAGCTTCAGGCAGGCCCAGCTCATTGCTCAGGCTGGAGGATGGCCTGGCCCTCACAGGCAGAACTTCAGCGAGGAGTTATGACCTTCTGTGCACGGACAGGGAGGTGCTGTACAGGCACCTTCTCCCATCTTCTGAGGCACCAGCCACCCCCTCCATGAAGGTAAGATTTATTCTGCAATTGAGCAGCCCTGGAATTTACCATGGAAGACAATATTCATCTGAGAATTGTGTTCCAGCACCAAAGACCCATAATTCACAGTGACAGCCTGCAGAGCTGAAAATAAACAAAGAACAAAGTCAAATGAAGTAGCTTTGGACAGAAACCACCCTGCCTCAAGACAGAAGACAACTTCTAAGCAAGAGAGTCAACTTCTGAGGAAGAAACTCTTTTGGAAGCACATTATCCCACTGATGCAAAGTTTCTTGCCTTTCTCTCAGAAGCAACCAAAAACTGGCTTGCCAGAAAACTTTGGGCAAGATGGAGGCTTAATTAATCCAGGCTGTTCTTATCTTCTACATTTTCACTGGGGAAAAAAAAGTTTCTCATCTTTCTGGCAAGGAAAAGAGTCCTAAATATCTGAAGTTAATATAAAAAGCCACTGCATTGTTTGTAGTCTGAATTATGCTCCAGTGAGGACTCTGAGCTGTCACTCGTATCAACAGGCTCTTAACTTTAAACTCAGCAATGGCCACTCAAGCCTTAGCTTCCCTCACTATTGCATGCTGCCTGAGGATGTGTTTATCCCCTAGGGTCTGTACTGCCCTCTTAGACAGCAAAATGCCTATTTCTGCCTCCTCAACAGCTCTTCCAGAGTGTTGCACAGTAACTGCTGTCCTGTATTCTATAAATACAGCACTGTCAGCTTAAAACACATTTGAATATAGAGAGGAGTAGCATGGGGACAGCTTCCTAGTTGGGTTACTTGGGTATTTCATTCTCTTAAGTGCTACATTGAAATTTGAAGGTGGGAATGAAGCTATTGACAAGTCTGAGGTCTTCTTCCCTAGAGATCCAGGTAGTCCAAAGGGCCCTGTTCCCAAAAAACTTGGAGTAAACTTGTCCTGAGCATCTGGATCCATGAAAGCTACTGGTATATCAAGGTTTAGCTGACTTTGGTTGCTGGGCCCTGATCACCGCAGGTGTTTTCCAAATTCTTGTACTCTTTGCTTTTCAGAGGAAATGTGTCTAAGAGGCTAGACTATGCTGGCAGACCTCCAAGGCCATGTGCTGATTTGCCCTGGTGGAGACTCCAACCTGTTGTTGCTGTCTGGGAAAACCAGATCCGTGTGTCCTTGAGAAGAGCACATAGAAGATCAGAGTGTGGACTGGAGAAAAATGGACCAGATCTACCCCTTCTGCTTCCCTCTGTGCTTGTGCAGAGCAGAGCAAAGCATCGACTCAGGAGGCAGGGTGAGCCTGTGGAAACCAGATGCAGCATAGAAGAGGAGGAGAAGGAGGAGGAGGAGGAGGAGGAGGAAGGAAGGAAAGACATGGGGTCTTCAGTATCAGGATGGAAATGGGGGGCCCCAACTTTCAAAGGTTGTCCAGTTGGGCTCACACTCCAGCTCACACTGGCTGGAGAAACAGGTCTTCATATACAGCAACTAATACTCAAAAAAAAAAAAGAAAAAGCATTTAAAAACATTGTCCTGCCTGGCTGCTCCAGATGAGTTTTGTAGTGAATCTGGAGGTGCTTTTTTCCTGGAGCGCTGTGCTACCATTATGCTGCCCATGAGCTGTGTGGGATCAGGGCTTGGCACCATGGGTCACCAGAGACAGTCACCTTAATCGACTTAAACCACAGCTTGACTCAGGCCTCAAACTGTGCCACCCATCCCAAGGGAAGGTCTCTGAAAGAGAGAGTGACCGCCCTGAAAATTCCTCCTGTGGTCACTTTTGTAAAGTCCTGCTCAGCTCGGAGAGGAATGGGGAAAGAAGTTAGTGGCATTCTGTCTCTAAAAAGCAGAATGTTTCAGCTGTGATTCATTTTGTCTGGGGATTTGGCCTGTTTTGCTAACTTGTGGGAAACCAGTTCAGCAGAGTTGGTAACCAGTTGTTTGCTGATGCCGCCTTTGGGATGGAAGGTTGTCGTCTTCCACCTGGGAGATGTGGGGGATACTATTACCAACACAGATTGGGGCACAGCATCATTTCCTTCATAATGTCCTTGCAGATGTACAGAGACGGGCCTCTTGTGTCTGTGGGGCTAGTCTGGCCGATTTTTTCTTCCTTTCTTTGAAAGAGCAATAAACACCTTTGGACCGCCCCATGGAGGACTGAGTTGTAGCTTATTGTCCTCAATTTGTCTTCTGCTCCCACTGCCTGTTGTCTTTGCTCCTTTGTGGCATGTGTGAGGATGGATATGTCTGTCCCAAGAAATTGTCTGCAGTCATTTTGCAGTCCCTTTGACATCTGACAGACCACTTGTGGCCCACAGACCACAGGCTGAGAAACACTGTATGGGGTGATGTCTACTGAGTTGCCTCCCAGAACTCAGGTTCTTTGGAACACATAAGAAGAAGCAGTTTCTGTCCTGGAAAAGACATTGCCTTGGGCAGAGAAGCATGGGGGAGGCAAGGACAGGGACACCCCAGCCACCCAGCTGGACTGTCCTCCAGCCCAGGGACCTGACTCTCCCCGAGTTACTGTCTGAGCAGCCCGGGTGAAGATATAGGGGGTCCCACTTGCAGCTGTGCTGTGACATGAGATGGGGATGCTGGCAAAGGGCAGGCAGGTAAGGAGGTGCAGCGTGGGTCTGTGGTGGGAGGGAGCAGAGGGGGAGGAGGGAGCTCCTGCCAGCCCCACCACACTCCAGCAATCAAAGCCCAGCCTCTGTAATTAATACTATTTAGCCCAGGTTAGTAGCAGAGGAAAATGTCTCTTGTCAGCCTGGCTTTGCCCACTGGCCCTGATTTAGCAACATGAAAGCATTTTTTCTGATTAACTGTTCACTGAAGGAGATAAAAGAGATGACCATGAAATGTTTTCTTTAATGTGATGAATGTAAAGGGACTGGTAGAGCTGGAAAGGGTGAGAGGAGAGAAGAGAGAATGCTCCGACAGCAGATGGGGCTGAGGTGGGAAAAGCGTGTGGGGCAGAGCTGGGGGGTGTCCAGGACTAGGCTGGCAGGGGCCCCAGGATGGGAATGAGTGGATAACCAGAATGGAGGCATAGTAACTGAAACATTTCTTAAAAGAGAACTATGGCAGCAACTGTAATTGTTACAGATGTATATATAGATACATATGTATACATGCATGAGGTTTTTTAAGGCTTCTATGAAGTTGCACTCTGAATGCCAAATTTCAGTCCTCATCTCTACTACTAAGCTAAAAAAAATTTGGTAGCTAGGAAACAAAGTGAAGTAGTAAAGCTCGATTTCTAACATGATGTGGTTAGGATATTTTGGGGAACAGTGATGCTGCTCCTACTTTGTAAAACCATAGCAGGGGGTTGAAAAGCTATATTTAAAAGCTAAACACAGTTTCCTACCGTCTCTTAAAAGAGGTTTCACTGTCATATAGTCCAAACTGGCCTTCAATGGCTTTCAATGTGTTTTTTAGCTATGCGTTGTTGACAGCTTACATTTTAAACTTTTCTGAAGATGGGCAATGAAGTTGGTCTGACCCACTTAAGATTAGTTTCTGGTTTCTGTTTGTTGGGTGGGAATAGGGTGGGTACTTGCCAAAGTGAAAAAAATACCAATTTGGAAGAGAGAGGGAGAAAATCCGAAGAGCATCCCCAGTCAAGTTAGTGTTTGCAGTTGTTTGCAGAAAAAGATTTTGCCCTGATGTTTTTATGTATTTCAGGATACAAAGGGAGAGTGTGTAAAATAAGATGATTTCAGTTGAGAGGTTCTTATTGAAAGGTAATTGTGCACAAGGTAGAGGATGAAAGTCCTTATAGATAAGTACCCAGTCACAAAACCTTACATCTTGTACAAGCTGATTGTGCTGAAGGGGATGTAACTTTACAGGCAATCCAACAATGGTTATCTTCCCAGGATGTGCAGTGAGAAGCTCAGACATGCACAAAGGCATCGTCCGTGTTCGACGTTAGGTTGGCTGGTCCGTAAGCAGATCGGATGTCCTCACACCAAGCCCCCCTTTTAAGTCAGCTCAGCTCCTCTCCCAGAGGTCAGAGGAGACACAGGAAAGGTCCCTAAGCAGGCAATGGAAACACTGAAAGGGACGTGAGGCTTGAATGCAGATAAGAGGAGTGAAAACTAAATGATCTGAAAAAGCACTGTCATTGTGGGGTATAAAATAATGACTGGGAAGTCCCTTTTATTTACCGAGAGGCAATAAGAGGCAGAGGGCAGATGATAACACAGAAAGGGTGACATTTTATGGCTCTTTAATTGAGGAGAGAGAGGCATAACAAGCAACAGGGGTTGCAGTTTCAAGCCTGGCAGATGTAAATAAGAAATGAGGCATGTTGCACAGGGGGTGCTGGCACACATTGAAACAGAATATGTGTGGAGGTTGTGTGGGGCTCACCATCTCTTAATGGCTTGGTGTCCAGACAGGCTGATTTCCTGGGAGATAAAAACAAGTTACTGAGCTCAACTGCAGTGATGGCTGAAATTCAGTGGCGGAGCATTAGCCCGGCTAAGAATTCCTGCCTTTTCTTCATCCGGGCAGAGACTTGACTGAAAAATACCATACCCACCCAAGCACCTCACCCATAGGGACTGTCCCAGGGTGGTGGTGAGTACAGTCACCTTCTTAAGGGGCTGTGATGTTTGCATGGCCCAGAAAAGTGTGCATCCCTGTTGTTGAACATCAAACAATGGCATGACTCTTGATCAGAAGGCTAGAAAAATGAAGTTTATTTTTTGAGATGTGACTCTCTTATATAGTATTTTACACAGAGCAATTTGATTGGTGAAACAAAGGCAAACCTCTTCAATCACATTGGTCAAAAGAGTTGTTTGTCAAGAAACCTCTCCAGTGAGAAAGAATGGATAAACATAGGTACAGTTACAAAAACATCTCACTTGTTTACAGAGTTTTTCCTGGGGAAGGAATTTCCCAGAAATGAAAGCATTAAACCAGGGCTACACATCCCTTTATTGCCTGGGGGAAAGTGGGATTAGTCTGTGTGGAAGCAGCTGCAGGCAATTGTCTTTGAGTGGAGGTCTGAGGCCAGGAGGAGTCATTGCGGTGTCTGCAGGAACATGCCCACTGCCACACACACCGACCTGGGACAGCCACTCTGAGAGCTGTACTGGGTGATCCCTCCTGTCCCTGGCACCCTGCCTTCGTGGGAGTACAAAGTGCTTGAGCATCTGCACCCCATATGTGCTTCCACCAGTGCCAGGTCTGCTCAGAGTCACCATCCCCACTCCCTGGGAAGCCTTTGTGAAGACATTTCAGGACAACCCTCTGCATCCTTACTTTCCCCCACTCAGAAATGTCTCCAAGGCTCATCCATAGCATCAGTGCATGTTTCCCTCGGACCTTTCAGGATCCCCTCCTGTTGTGTGCCCTTAGGGTGGAGTCTTCCATGTGCTCCCCTGCCTAACCATGCCTCCTATTCCCAAAATCTCTATTTCTGTCAAATATCCTAAGCCCCCTGTAGGCTCAGCTAGTGTGCTGTGACCCATCCTGCTAATCTGCAAACACCTGCCCAGGCTGCCAGCACATCCCAAGGTTTTGGGGTAAGGATAGTCCATGCCAAAAGCCCTACCTTACCTCCGGCACGCAGAGTGGGTCTAGCAGCGCACAGGAGGTAAAAAAACACCTGCCAGTGATGACTAAGTGATAATGTTTTCCCAGAAGGTGGCAAATCTCTCAGCCTTGAGTCCATCATTGTAAACAATTTTTGTTTTAAAAGCAAGAAAACAAATTGGTGGAAGTCTCCCGGCAGCAGGTGCTGGCTCCATGTGAAACCCAGCCTCGCAGCCCATGGTTCGCAGTTGTCTGTTTATTCTATCTGCTATTTATAGCTGGTCAAACCTTTCCATCCTGCCTTGTGTTTCCTATTTGCTCTATCTTAATAATTAATGTATTTACGGTTAGTATTTTAATAAACAAAAATATTGCCTGTGGCCAGGGTGCTGCTGGCTTGAGGTGGTTGGGAGGACACAGGCCAGCGGGCAAGCCTGTAATGGATGTAATGTGCTGTAATGGATGTTGGAGAAATGCTGAGATGGGAAAAGAGGTGGTGTACACCTAAAGCATGGGTCAGAGCTCAAGTATGACAGGACTGGGTCTGTCTTCCTGGTGTGAACCACAGTATTTTCACTGGCTTTGTCTGAACCACCCCTCCTTTTGTGCCAGCTGTGGCTGTACTCCCTGGCCCCAGCTAGGGCAGCCCCTGTTCCAGCTGTGGCAAGTGGGCCCCTGGCTAAAAGGCATGACAGACGTGGGAAAATGATCATTGTGTCGGTCTGAGGGGAAGCTGTTTAACAAAGAGACTGGCTGCCCGTGGCTAGGGAGAAGTTTGGCTGGGACACGGATGCTGCAGGTGATTGCAGGATGGTGGCGGTGGCTGCTTGGTGAAGGTAGATGGAGACAGCTGAAACCACTCTGGAAACCTGTGACAGAGGAGCATCCTGAAATCTTTGGGATAGGTGACACCAGCCAACATGGAATAAATGAATTGAACAAGCAGCGTACGAAAAAACCATTCACGTGCCACTGAGCCTCACTTCATCATCCGCTCTGGTGCAGATGTCCTTTGTACTGCTGCTACATGAGCCATGACTGCAGCCACCTCGCTGTGTCAGCCTCACATTTTTCTCCTTTAGGCTTGTATTTCCTTACTTACGTGCAAGTTTAAGCACTGCTTTATAGCCTCAAGCAGACACCAGCCATGTGCCTCTCCCTTATTTAAATTCATTTTACCTTCCAACACAGCACAAAATTCTGTAAAGTATGGCTATAACTGAGCTCCTGCTTTGTGAGCTGGTGTTTTGGTCTGTGTCATGAACTAATTAGGCCTCATTGGCCTTAAAATCCCCAAAATTATCACCCATGCTGATACTGCCCTTCTGAAAAGGGCAGTTTCTTTCATTTCATAGTGGGTCATTTAGGCAGTAAGCTCTAAACCTGACAGTTGCTTCTCATTCTTTAGTAGTTCATGATAAACACTTCTGGATTTTTGAACAAGTGGAATTTGCACCCCTCTGTGGAGGGAGTGTAGCCCACCTGGTTGTTGCATGAGTGGATATTTTCTCATTTAGAGAAGATGATATTGCAATTTACTGCTCAGCAGAAGACGGGTGTACAGCCTAAAATATCTCTGATCCCCTAAGATATCTCTGCTCTCCCTAGGAATCTCCATATCTGGAGAGTGGGGAGAGCCTTGCCGTGAAACTATGGAAGTGCTGCCTGCCTCTGCTGCCAGAAAAAAATCCTAAGCAGCTAAGTGGATCAGATATAAAATGTAGATAGAGAAAGCCCGGTGAATTTTCCTTTTTTTAAGTAGTTGTCTACCCAGGGTGCAAATTCTGAACCCTCTAAAAAGGCCAGTTGTGATCACAAATGTTTATAAAAATAAGTTCAGGGTGTGTTTTGTTAATCTTAGGAGGTCTGCACTAAATTAATTTATTACATATTTTTACACTGGATAATTTTCAGGCTGTGTTTTTTTTTAACAGTGCTGCTAATAGGATGGGACTGAACTGTTAGCAGTCTCAGGCACTGTCCAATGCTTCACCAAAGCATTTCACTTGTACTACAGCTGATATTTGTGTGACATTCAGCATGCCAGACTGGAACATTCAATATTTGGGACTCGGATTCCTCCCAGACAGAAAGGCGCTTAGGAGAGGCTTCAGCTTATCTCTGGGCTCCTTCCTTTAACAAAAATCTGATTAAGTTAATTATGTTTTGTGAGAAAAAAGGAAAGGAATAGAAAAAACAACATATGAGATGTTGGTGAAAAGAAATAGAAAAAGCTTTCTGAGCAAAAGGCTTGAAACAATGGATTCCTGCCATCTTAGCTGTTTCACCTTTCCTACTGGCTCAGCTGTGATTTACATTTCTATTGATGAAACAGTGATACTGATGTGAAACAGCTCTGCAAATAACCAGAGCAAAATCCATGCATCCCTTTTTGATATTCCAGCTCAATATTTTAGTGGAATGAAAAACTGAAGAAAAAGATTTTTTTAAATTGGTATTTTCTTTGGAAACTGGGCAATGGGACTATTTCTTCAGAATTGCCTTGGCAGATATAGTAGAGCATGGACTGGATGCTCCAGAAGGGCAGGCTCTTTTTGCAGAACACCACCCCACATTCCAGGTTTCTCACCTAAGCAATTTTTTTAATGCCAAATACCTTTTCTGACAAGGTTTACCGGGGTCTTAAAGAATCTTATCAAAAATAAGATTGGATAAAGGTCTAATGACCCTTCTTCCATCTGGTTCAGCGGGGAGTTAACAGCATAATGATGCGAGAATGTTTAACAGTTCATGAGATTGCACAAATGTTTCTTTTATTCCTAGAAATGAGAATAAAAAAGGGTTTTATGAGTTTGACAGATTGTCCCATTCTACACTGTCAGTCGCTCATTTCACTTCCCATGATACACAGCTGCAACATGTTTGATGTGCCTGTGAACCCAAATCAAAGCAGTGAACATCTTCCTAAATATTTCTGTAACAAAACCTGTTCAACAGACTAAATTATCTACAGAAGGCGTCCTACAGGAAGCACCTGCACTTTGGTATTTAGTTCAGCATTGTGTTACCTAATGCTGCTGACCTGTTCTGTGATCTTGAAAAAAAAAGCTTTTTTATTTGTTTCCTCTCAGATCCCATCACCCTTTTGTCTCCTTATATGCTGAGTGCTTCATAGCGGGATCTGTCTCATCCCCTTTGTTTGTGCGAGGCTCTGTGTGGCTCAGCCAAAGCCCATAGAGAGTGATGTCGTATGAATAGTGCCTGTCACCTGGGCACAACAGTGGAGAGGTCTGGCTGATTTGCCCCCTTGTCTGCTGTGGCACAGGACCATTTTATGGTGTTGTGAAAATTGCTGATGTGAACAAAGGGATCAGACCTCACCCTGGGATGCTGCTGCAGCTCCTGGTTGCTGGCACAATAATGCAGAAATGGAGACAAATTTCCTGCTGATGACTGGACAAGATGCAATATAAAGCACCTCGATGGAAAATTTGTTCAATTCCAGCTTCAAAGAAGCAGGAGGTGTTTTTGCTGAAAGAGGAGCACCAGCATGGTCCCCTGTAAAGGTGCAGGTACTGCTCTGAGGCATGAGCTCCAGTAAGTGAAGTTCAATCTATGGGGATCAGCAGAGTTAAGGAAGCCTAGATTCCAATGGCTGCACTGCAGTGCGGGAACGCCCTACGCTTCTCTACTTACTCTTACAATACCCTCCAGTCCACTTCAAATCCTCTACCGGGCTGTGTGGCAGACAGCAAAGGCTGGCCATGGTGCCTGGACACCAGAGTCACCAGGGACCCTTTGGTGCCTGATGGGGAGCCTATCAGGGGTGCCACCCCCATCTGTGTGCCTGCAGCACATCAGCAAGAGCACTTTCCAGCCACAGGGACTACTCTGAAGAGACAATCTCGTGGGCTGACACAATGTGCACTGAAGGCAAGCAGTTCATCAGAAGAGAGAGGAGGGAGTTTCACACCAAGATGTTCAGAGCTGTAAATGAAAGAAGAGCATATGAAAAAGGAAGACAGTTTTCTGTAGCTTGGATCAGTCTGAGCTGTTAAGACTTTGTGCAAGACTTCAGTCCTGCAGTATTTAGGCTTTTTATGTAACCAAGCTACCTGGCTTTGGGCTGTTCTTTGCATGGGGCTTCTTACAGCTGCTGGACCAAAAACTTGGTGGCATGTAGTATTTTTTTGAAAGTTTAATGGGGATATGAAAGCCATATGAAGGTAATGAGATAAAAATCTCATGACATCTGTTTGCACTTTTAAAAATTGCATGAAAACTGAAAGCATGCAAATAAGCTCAGCATTTGATGGGTGGTGAGCAGTCTTCTCTCTGCTTATGTGTCAGCCTGGAGCTGCTAATGACTAGACAGGCTGTAACTTCAGCTAAGAGAAAGCCACAAGAAAACAGCACTTGATTAATGAAGCAAAATTCCAGCTTTCAGTATTGCTGGAGTCCCCAGGCCGGTGGGGTATGACAGTCTTGAGCAGTCCTGAGAACTGCTGATTCCACCAGGCTGGCTCAACACAAAGCCCATAGTGACTCTGGAGCAGACAATTTTTTGCCTCTTTTTCAAATCACCCCAACACTATCTAACCCTCTTCCTACACCCTGAAGGTCCAGGTGTTATTCCAGACTGTCACCATGACAGCCAGGTCATTGACTGGACCTGGTAGAATCAGGCAATCAAATGCAGGATGCTCCAGGTTTCTCTACATGTGCTGCAGACTTTAAAGCATGGGAGGTCATGGCAGGTGAAGCCAGGAGCCAAAGCCTGAAACTGTGCTTGCAGCACCAGAGAATAAAAGAAAGGGGACCACTGGGAAAATGCACATAGAAAGAATCCCTCTTTCTGTCCTATGTCCAACAGTGGCCAGCACCTGGTTTCCTAGAAAAGATGTCAGGGCTCGGAGAGTTCAAGTGTGGAGTAAGCATATTTCTACTTTTCATCCTCTGTCACGGGTATACCTGCCAGCCAAGCAGCTCAGTCAGAGAGCACACAAAGACAAGTCCTGGAGCAGGATAACTCATACTCCTTCTGACAAGTGGTCATTATCTGCAGTGTTTCTGAGCCTTGCTGACTGCCTTCAAAATTACAGAAGTTGGCTGGACAGTACAGGGATAACTGAAGTCAGACATTCCCTCCCTCCCTGAGAGGGAAACTCCCATGGCCAACTGTCAGAAGCCAGCAACAAGAACGAGAAGAAAAATTGCATAACTTACTGTTATTTGCAATGGCCCTGTGCCTTCTAGCTACCCAGGCCCTTTCTGAGTACTGCTGAGTTTATGGCTGGTGTTAAAATATGTGTATTCCACTGGAATTCCCCATTCTTTAACTTTTTTTCCTCCATCACTTTTGTGCTTATAAGAGAAAAAGGCAGGTGTTCCCAACTGTCCCTTTGAAGACCACTGGCACACTCATATTGACAATTCCCTTTCTCCTTCCTGAGGCAATGTTCGTCCTGGAATGCTCAGGGTCTTGCCATTATCACTGCATTATCTCCCATGGGGGTGGGTGATCAGACCTGTAGCTCATAGCATCTGATACAAAGGTGTTGGGACCTCAGCAGTGGTCCCACCGTGACTGCAAATGCCACCCTCCTCCTTGAGCATTGCTACATACGACCTAGAGCCCCATAAAATCCACGAGTCACAGAAGGGCTCCAGGATGCCTTTACTTGTTTTCATCACTCTGACTTTCTCTTGTAAAGGGGATCTCTCTTCACTGAACCACTGAGGAGTGACTCCCCTAGCTTTGTCAAGTCTTTTCTTATCCGGGAGGCATTTGCATTGCTTTTATCTCATTATACATCTTCCTTACCTCACTACACATCCTTCTGGTATTATCGTACATCTTCTTTTCTAGATCATTAAAGCAATCAGCACATGGCAGTGAAGAAGGGCTGCTGACCAGTGAGGGGGCCTTGCCAGGGAGGAATGTGGAATGAAGGATAAGTATTATCAGGTTTGGGTGCAAGCACATCAAGCTCCAGTATCAGGGAAATTCAGGAGTACTGTACAACGCAAGGGATCTCAAGATGCTAAAATACAGACTTGCCAACAAATGCAACAGTGCAGATTTGTAGAAGAGCCTGGATGATGAGTGGACAGAAATCCCAACAACCCCAGACTGTTACACTTGATAGATCTACCAGCCTCTGCCTTTGACTTCAGGGCTTTACTAAGGGAATTTGAAAAACACACAATATCCCATTAATTCTTGCTGTAAACCTCTTCTTGAGTTAGCTGACTCTTCTCCTTAGGTCAGTCTAGCAAAGAAAAGCTCCTTGTGACTTGAGGACCTAAGATAGCAGCTTTTGGGTTTTGTGTCAGGACAGTATCCATGGGAAGGAAGACCCTAAGAGAGGTTCTGTTAGAGCCCAGTTCTAAGAAAATGCATGATAAAATGAGGGGACAGCCATCACATGGATAGAGAACCAATGGAGCCTCACTCCATCTGTTAAAGTCAGCTGCATGGAAGCACTTTCTTTGGAGTAAGTGCAAGCAGTTCTCTGAGTAAGATTTCAGAAGCAGAATTGAGCAAGGCTTAGTGGTACAAATGTGACTGCAGTCAGAAAATACTCTCTCTTTTCCTTGAGATACAAACTCACTAACCTCTGTGGGATGGGGTGGTGGGGACAACACTGGAAATGACAGCAAGAATTGCCCAACACACTGACAGAAACCAGGCTTGACTCCCAGCCAGTGTAAATTTACAGTAAGTGCTATACTAGATCAGATCAAAAGTCCACCTAGTTCATTCTCCTAGCTTTGACAGCAACTGAAGTACAAAAACTGGGCACTGACAGAGGGATCTTTTCCTTTCTGCACCCTTTTAGCACCTGACAGCTTGCACTGCAGACACATCCAGAGATGGAGGTTTGACTAGACCACTGTATTTGACCATGAGAGGCTTCTTATCATCTGTTGTGCTGTTTGAGCCACTGAGATGGTTGTTTTCCACAATATCCTGCAGCAATGAGTTCCAGGGGGTGGTTATGTCCCATGTGAAAGGGGTAACTGAGTGAGTAGGACGCCAAATCAATGTTTGCTGCTTGAACCATTATCCCCCAAGCCCTTTCTCAACATCCACAGAATTAAAAACTATGAACCTTTCAATCACTGACTATGAAGAAATCCCACAGCTCTACCACACATTAAAAAATGGGAAAGTCCGAGTTTGAAACGGGTTGTTGGTCATTCCACAGGAGTAACATCTTCCTGGGAATTTTGCTAACTAAATTTAATTGGGATGCTGCAAAAATGTTGTGCAAATAATGTTGCCGTGATACATGTGTTGCAAGTTATTACCAAGCCATAAAGGAGCTGGGAAACAAGAAACTGAAACACAAAATGCTCTGTGACGCCAGAACACCTTCTGGTGAGTATCAGTTTGCAAACCGCAATGTAAGTTTATGCCCACAATTTAATTGACCTCCTGAAAGCAAAGGTAAACAGGAATAGGAGGGCAGGCGTCTGCGGTTCTCTCTTTCCTCCAGAGAAATTCATTCTCCATCAAGCTCTGCTCTATTCCACTGGCATTTTCTCAGCCCCTGAGCAGTAGAAAACAATACCTAAAAACCAACTCTTAATGTAGGTGTGCAGGGAAGGAGGCCTGTGAGACATGTCAGCAGTTTTGAGGACAGACACACAGCTCCCAAATCTGACAAGGAAACCCGAGACCCACCACAAAAACCACACAGCCCAAAACAAAAAGTTGGCTTAAGAAAACAGTGTGCTCTAAAAGACTGCACAGCTGTGGTGGGAAGTGTGTCAACCAAACTCTAAGTGGCCATGGCTGAGAAAAAAAAACCCCTCTCTCTTCCCAAAACTTGCAATCAAATGTCAAACCCTTTGGTTTGGCAGAATTAACTAATTTCTTTTCTTTAAATACAGTCTTACAGTAGAAGAGCGTCAAAACAAACTGAGGAAGCACGAGGTATATCCACTGCCCCAGTAAGGCAAATTGCTGCGCTTGAGGGCTGCCGCAGGAGAGATAAGTGGGCTGCTTACACCTCATGGTAGGACCCCTGGGACTAAGGATGCGTAGTTTTCGCCTCATTACAGAGGCTGATGGTGTGAAATGCCTCTCCTCTGGGGGAGAGATCTCCTCCGGGAGCCATTTCCCACTGCCTTTTTGGCACACACCGATTATCTGCTGTGTAAACTGTGACATATATTGGTATCACAATTATACACCCCCTGCTCCCTCATCTCGTTTAATCTGTTAGCACCTGGGTGTGTAGAGTTGGAGCGATGGCATTTAATGTGGGAAGAAAGGCAAGTGCTAGGATTAAGCTGCCCTCCAGCAGCAGATACTAAATAAAGAAAAGCAATCACCACAAAGACTGTCTCAGCCCCAGTGCCTTTTCCAGCTCAGCCTCTCCTGTACACAGACCCTGTTTCTGCCACAGTGCCCATTCGTGTCCAAGGAACCCGTCTATGGAAAGGGGAGTAGGGCTGCTCACACGTGCTAAGGGCTGTCTGGAGGGCTGCAGACCTTCTTCCTGCCTTCTTCCTGGGGCACGGACTCCATGAAGGCCGTTGGACATGACCCTCTAACTCTGAGGCTCTTGCAGGCAGGGATGCTGTTCATCCTGCTGCTGCCAGGCTCTCAGACCTCAGAAACTTCTCTGCGGTGCCCTCTAGGCTTGCAACATGAGGGGAAAAGGGCAAGTGGAGGAGGGCAGCTTGGGGATGCATGATTCCCATGGTAGCACAGACACTTTGTGACCCCGAATAGGCTGTGCCATGGGGAGTGAAGGGGATGTGTTTGAAGCTCAGTCAAACCAACAGGCAGACACAGTGTGCAGAGAGCCACCATCAGCTTCCTAAATTAAAACTGTCAGCAGGCTTGGGCCACCCAGTATAACAAGGGAGATGTGCTCAACACAAGTACCTCCCTACCATTTTGAACTCACTGTGTGCTGCAACATCAAGGCCACCACACAGCTGGGCTTTGGTACTGGACAACATAGCCCAGCTCTCCGGGAGCTGCAGTCCCAAACCTCACATCTGCTTTGGGAGAGGAAGTGAGCCTGGCCACACTCCCTCACAGGGAAATTAGGCAGGGAGAAGAAATACAGCAAGCCTGAAGAGAGAGAGGAGTGGGGCTGGTGTGAGCTACGGCTTCACCCATTTTCCCTCCTGGAATAAGGAGGCAGGTGGGGAAGGGATGTGCTCTGTCCCCTGGCCCTGCAGTTTCCCATTTTTAATTCCCAGCCAGCATTAAGGATGGCAGAATGGGCTGTGCCTGCTTATCAGTGGGGTCACATCAGTCCCTGGCACAGTGGAGCCAGAAGCAAGTGTGAGGGAAGCCAGATGGTTGCAGAGGTGTCAGTCTGGCTGTGCTCTTTTTGTACACGTATCACATTCACATTTACATACATCTCCACCCACACAGAGCTGAGCTGGAACCAAGATAGTTTGGAATAACAAAGTGAGATTTCCCTATGACAAATCCAGTCTTGAGATTCACC
>VYZR01110038.1:62795-76967 GCA_013400675.1 Oxylabes madagascariensis | reverse complement strand
CCCGCCCTTTCAATTACCCTTCTCTCATCTCACTGCAGCCTTGTAACTCCTCTGCTTGCCAGCACTGAGGTGGCTCAGTAGCGCATCCTATTCTCCCACACAGGAAGACTGGACCAGTTTGGTGCTCCCAGGAGGTTTAGCCTGCAGCAGGTGCTACTCAGAGGCTGGTGAATAAGAGCTCAGGGAGAGCCTGGGAGGAGCCGCCAGCTGCAGCCTCGCTCCATTAGCAAGAGATNGGTAAATTCAGACACATCTCGCCATTCTTCTGGACCACTTGTTGCTAATTAAAAGTCAGCCTGTATGTTCAGGGTCAAGCACAGCAACACATACTTCGGTGGTAGAGAACATTTCTACGTGTCCTTGTGACACTGGTGGTTGGACCTACAGAACATGGTTGTGGCTACCAGTGATTGAGAGGTTTCCCTTGGACTTTTTTAGCTTATGCTGCACACCTGATCCCATTTAAAAGCTTATTAAATTCAGAGAGGCAGGGCTGTGCCACGGGTCAGGAGCTGTAATGGAGCTCAGGAGTTTTCAGTTTTGCACTTGAATCAGTGGGATTCAAAGCATGATGTTGGGAAAGCCACCTGACTTGTGGCTCCATTCACATCATACAGGCCAGAGAGTGCTGAGCCTCCAGTGGGACCCTGCCTGAGCAATAAATCTTTGGTTTGGGGACTGACTGCAGTTTCAAGTACAGAGCACAGCAAGTCTCTAGTCTCCCTTCCCCTTAGGACAGCTGTGATACAAATGGTCAGTCTTTAGAGGATTTTTTTCCCATCTGTGAATTAAATTTTAACTGGGCATCATTTTCTCTGCAGCCGATGAGCATTTCTGTAGGAAGTTTTGTGATCCCAGCAAGTGAAAAGAGTTCATGCTCTGACAGTAATTAAATGATAAATCGACTTTTGGGTTGAGGAGAAAACATGTGTTCTAGGGTGGTCCATCAAATACAGAAACAGCACCATGCAAATGAAAAGACAGCTTGAACAAAGGATTTCACAATGAGACTCTTACAACTAAGGCATTTGGGATCATTGGATCTGGATCTAGTTCACAGCCACGGCTTTGCAGCATGAGCTGAGGCTCTCAGCTTCCTCTTCTCTATGAAGGGAACAGTATTCTATCTGTTTTATATGAGAAGGCTGCACACAAATATGAAGCTAACAGGCTGGACGAGCCTCCAGCAGAAGGAGCCACAGTTGACTATCCTGATGGTTGCCTGTGGGATCTCAAGAGACGAAAATTCCTTCTCCAAATCCTGTGAAATCTCAAGAAAGCAGAAAACCCAAAGGCAAATAATCTGTTTGAAAACGTACCATGAGTTAATCAAGAGTTCTGCTCTGTAGAGTGAGTATTTGGTGTATATTTCTTTGTATTTCCCTCTTTTATGATTTAAAGAAATTCAGAAAAATGCTAAAGGTATGTTTCAGCACCAGCTCCCTCAGGTTTGTGATCAAGTAACTTTTTCCCTCCTTCAGCTGTGACAGGAAGTCGATTGCTGAGAATTGCTAAAAGAGCAGATTAGCGCCTGCTGAACCTTGCCAGTTCCTAGGGCTGATCAAAAGCCAGGCAGTGCCCCTGACAGCTTCCCCCAGCCCTCTCTGGTGGCCACCCAGATGTTTTCCCATTCCAGCCCTCAGATTTACAATCTGTCATGGCTCACAGCTGTGAGCTGGACTCAAAGAGGGCTGGCGCTCTGTGGTTGGAAAGACTAGACCTTGTTTCTGTGGGCTGCACCTTGCTTTCCAAAAAATGGGAGTGTTCAGAAGAGCGAACAAACCCTTGCAGGAAAGATTGCAAGTGGATGGGTCCCAAAGCAGTGGATCTACCCTAAGCATGCAAGCAGCAAGGGCACCAAGAGTCTCAGATATATCAGAGAATTCTCACTATCGTTTGGAAGATCAGTATGGTCAATTGTTTTGCAGCTGCTCTAAACATACGAGTTTCTTCTCTACCACCAGTGAAGATTTGCTACATCACCCTTTGGTCATTGGGAGGAATAATCCTTCATCAGCTCACTCCTCAGCCCTGGAACCGTTCTCCAGAGTCCTCTTTTAATGCTGGTTCTTCAACGCTAGAAGGTCAGACTACTTCCTGCTAATGGCTGCCAGTTTACAGGACTGATCTGAGACCTGCAGTAGTGCTCCACTGATTTGATGGCATGTTGATGGCTCTTAAAATGCCAGAAAATGGGTGCAAACACTGTTCCATATATATATATATATTTATGCTTCCCAGCTGGTTATATTCAAGCATGGCATATCAGCTTCCCCAAGGAATTTCCAGAAAACCAGGAGACCCCTTAACACCATGCTCATGTGGCTTTTCAAAGCACAGCTGGTGTATTCCTGCCCTTGTTGCCCAAGTCTCTCTCTGTTTAGCTCCTGAAGGCTGGGAGATGTGCTGCCAGGCACTCAGCCTGGGACAGCAGCATGGGGGTGCAGTACAGCCCTGCTTCAGCATCATGCCAAGCTCTAGAGTCACTGCCTGGGGAAAGGATGATCTGTAGTTATTCTCTTCTGCTCCACCAAAACGCTGGGAGATGCCTTAGCTCCTTCTGCACTTTTATCCCTCACACCAAGAAAACGAGCCACTAATGAGAACCATTTGACTTGTGAGTTCTCACTGCTCTTTGATATCGAGGTCCCTAAAACTACTCCACTAGCTCAGTGACACAGAAGGTTGCCGGTTGTAGAGCTTCTACTCCTGAGATCCAAATGCTTTGGGCTTCACAGCCAGTGCAGATTTCTGCTTTCCCTCTGGTCCAGCCACAGAGGCCATTGACCACTTCTGTGTGGAGATGCTCCTGGGACTCTCTGGAACAGTTTCGCACACCAGCAGTCTTTGCCAACTCCTAAATTCATCAAGTTTTTCTTCCACTACCTGGAGCTCCAGAGTATCTCTCCAGAGCATCTCTCATTTGCGATCTTTCTCTCCTGAGCAGAGAATCCTAAAATTCCTTAAATTAAGATGTCAGTTCAGAAATTGCAACAATCAAACTACCTCCATGTTTGTGGTGTTGGTGGTTCCTAAGGTGGGTGAATGCTGGGGCCACTTGTTCTGATCTGAACGATTTTGTGATGTGATGATTTGGACACTACGGTGCCAAAACAGGAACACTGCATGAAGTCAGATGTCTGCAGTGAGTAAGAACATGAGAACTGGGCGTGTTGCACAAACCATGGATAGCTCCAGGTCCAAGGAGCTGGGAGCTGGGGAAGCTTGGAGGAGCTTGGAGCCCTGCCTAATGGGGACAAGGGAGGCTTTGTGAGCAGCATCAAACACTGTTCTCAAAGAAGGGGCTGCATAAACACACTTGTTGGCACTTGGTCAGTGAACAGAGAAATTTCTTTTTCTTCCCAAGAATGTGTTCAGGGTGGGATCTTGGAGCCTGATCTTTGAATAGCACTGGTGGGGAAGGCCATGCTGAATTCCTTCTCTGCTCTGCAGGGCCAAAGGCTGGGCAGGGTCCCCTCTGTATGGGGCTGCAGTACCTGAGGATGATCTTCCAGTTGCTTCTGTGGGGAGCCAACACAAAGATGTGGCAACATTCAGGATAAAGACCCTTTGCTCCTGACATTCCCAGAAGTTACTGGGAAGAGCATCAGACCTGACAGATGCTCTGTCAGGGGCCTGAGCCACTCTTCACAATCTTACCAAAGGTCTTCAGAGAAGGATGCAGGCTGAAATTACTCCTTCAATGTGCCTGGAAATACTGCACATACTGCAGGGAGGCCTCTCTGGGCAGCAGGTAGAGCAATTTGACTCTGATTACAGGCAAAATGAGGACTTCTAAGATCTTGTGCAGCCCTAGCAAAGCCCTACTTTCCAAGCGTTCAGAGCATCCTCTTTTCCGGCAGCCTTCTTGCAGCCAAAACATTTGGTACCATTGACAACCGGGGTTTTTACTTAATGAGCAACAACTGTCTTACCTCCCACAGGCCCTGTGAGGATTATTGAGTTAACTGCTTTGGAAATGTACAACAAGTGACTAATAATAATAGGAGTGGCACAAATATTTCACAATAAGCAGTCTGTCAGATTCAGTCTTCTCATTATTTTCCTCGAACAGCACTCACTATGAAATTGCGTTCTTCTTGCATTCTTACATTTGTTTGTTGATTTAATCAATGAAAACATCTGGTCATCTCTTTTCCTGTGACTTGACAGCAAATACTTGAAATTCTGTGTGTATTAGAGGGGGTGGCTCCTCACATGTGGAGTGTGTTGCTGATCCCTGAGCAGTTGAGCAAGTATATTCTCTGAGAGGCAAGTTACTGCAAAAATAATTCTCTTTTGCCTATTTTGTGCAGGGGACTGAAATGTGATGGCTAGAAGTATCTTGAATAGTTTGTCATGGAAGCGAAATGGTATCATACTCCCAAAAGTCATCCAAAGGATTTGAACCCAAGTACTACGAGCACCAAACAACAAACCTTGACTTCTGCCCAGTCACCTGTGTTCTCCAAGGGACTGGGCAGTGCTGCAAGTACATTCCTTCCCAGGATCTTTATTTTCACCTGTTGCTCAACTTGACTTGTTCCTAGTGCATGGTGCTATATGAGGGCTGACTTCTATGAGAAAATCCTGAGCATTCTGGTAGTAACGATAGCTGCATCTCCAAGGAAGCTGGAATCAGTGCTGCATCGCTGTGTCCAGCTGGAGCAGTACCTTGCCTGCCTTCCCTGATGTGAAGCCACATGTTGCTGTGGTGATGCCGGGATGTCATTATTGTTTGAACAACAATGCACTCAAAGTCATAAGTAGAGGATTAGGATGACTTTGTGGCCAGATCAGGCAGAGCAACTGCTGTCTTCAATTTCAGCAGCAGAGAACAGAGCACATTCATGGGTACGTGGCCATTGCTTTTTTTTTGGGAAAGCCCTTCCCATCCTTGCTTGTCTCCCCATGCCAATGCTACCTGTGCCCTGGCAAGAGGCCCTGTCCCAGAGCAAAGGCCAGCAGGTGACACCCCTTCTCTTGTTGACCTGGCAGGAGAGCAGCAGCCCGAGCCCTGCCAGTAGCAAGGAGGAAGCAGAGAGTCGGTACTGGTACCAATTAGCAGCCTGAGCGGGGTTATTACAGGACAAGCTCTGTTTAACTTAACTGCAAACAGGCTGGCTCTGTCATTTGGAAGAAATCACAGGCAAACAGACTTAATGGGGGCCCAGAGGAGTGGGGGCAGGGAGCACTGTGGCTTCCCCTCCTCTTATGAGCAGTGTATTTTGTAAAATACAAATGTAATTGTCATTTGAAACACATGTACAGCCGGATGGGGAGGAGGGCGGGAGGTTCACTGATCAACTCAAATCTATAGAGCAGTCTGCATCCTGAAGAGCATGGCTTTGCACATCTGTTTCACAGGTTCTTTTTGTCACCAGAGAATAATAGGAAGGCTTTCCTGCACTCCTGCCTGGCTCAGTTCTCAAACCAGCCAGACCTCCGCCCAGGGGAAAGTCTGTACTTTTCCCTCTCCTGCAAGCCTGACACTGCCATGGGCTGTGCCCAGCAGGTCCTGCTCCTCTGGCAACCCTCCCTAGGCCTTCTTCTGAGCCCCCAGTACAGTGCTGGCAGCTCTTGAAGCAGCCAAGCTTGACTCTTGCTCTGATTTGAGGCAGGGCATGGTCTGACTGGGACTTGCAGTTGTCATGCAGAAGCTACATGAGCAGAAAATGGATTGAATACCCTACATACAGCTGGAGCTACTGTCTGAAGATTTCACCAACCAAGATGAATTCTCTCCCAAATGAAAGAGGGAAAGAGCAGACAGAGCACTATATTTTCCATAAGCACAGGATTCTGGCTCATTAAAAGCACAGTCCAGTGGCTGCAGAGGTCAGGTGGCTCTGATGGGATCCTTGAGCCCACATATCTTTTCTGGATTGGAAACACTGGCAATGTCTGGTTTTATGAGGAAAGGAATACCACTGGTATGTTAAATGGATAGTTTGGTGAGGTTCTGGAAAACTGACGTCTCTCAATTGAGTAGGATTGCTCACTGTGTCAGGATTGTACTGGCTTAGATCAAGGAACTTTTTAAGGATGAAGAACAGCCTTTGCTTTCCTAAATTCTGTGTTTTGACCTCTGGGAAGCTGGGCATGAAGGAAGAAAGCAAGTTACATAGTGTAGTGTGTAACTTGCAGATGCTACCTATGAGTCCTAAATCACAGCAAAATTTTGCCAGTCCCTCCTGCCCAAACTTTTCAATCCATGGCATCTCATGACAGCATGAGGTGTGGAGAAAAGAAGTGAGAGGTGGGTGAGCAAGAAAGCCCTTTCCTGATGGGAGGCAGTCAAACACTGTAAGCTGCATACTTTGCCTGCTACACTCAACTTGTATCCATGAGAGATCAGGGCTCCTGGCTTCTCCTCATTTCAACATTTAACAGGAGCAAGGCACCCGCTGCTTCCCACAGAGGGCAGATGCCACCGACAAACTGCATGCTCATGGTTACTCAGTATGGGAGCTACAGTGCAGAATGTGGCCCTTCAAAGATTGCTAACTCCCTCCTTATGCTGCTGGATTTCTATTTCTAACCAGACACTTGGCAAGAATATTTTTTGTTCAGCATCAGAGAGGTATTTCTTGTGGAAGATCCTACAAGAGACAAGGGTTAATGTGATGTGTTAATTTAGTAAAGATTAGGAATTTGCAATTGAATAACATTATAGCAATGGAGAGAAAAGAGATTTGGCAGAGCTGGAGGAAGGGCATAGCAGGGACTGTGGGGCAGGAGCAAGTAGGGTAGAGCTGTGGAGCCAGGACTAGGCTAGTGGGGAGGTGGCGAGGCAGGTCCAAAGGCAACAGTAAAGCTGTGCAGTTCTTGATGGTACTGGTATTGCAAAACCATGGCACACAGTGGTTTATACCAAAACACATGTCCAGAAGGAAAGCGCTGGCTCTGTGTTAACAGAGCACACATGGCCTTCTCCTGAGCAGCATCCCTTTGCATGGTGTGGCCTTTTAAAGTGTGCCAAACAGATTGAGTACAAGCAGCACACACATAATAAATGTGACACAACAATAAAAAAGAGCAACAATACCGCACTTCCAAAAATTGCTGGAAATGCCACAGAATTCATTGAAGATGCCCCAACTCCCCCTTAACCTCTATGCCAGGAGCTATTGTTTCTAATGTTAATAATGCCTGGTAATAAACAGTGGCATAACTCCAGGTCCCTGTAGGTCAGGGATAATGGGATCAGACTGAAGCAATGTAATCAGTAGCAGAGCTCAGCTTGAATTGCTAGGCTCTCTCTTTTTGACAGAGCATACCACCACTGGAGAAAAAGAAGCCACCGAAGATAGGAACATAGCAGGTAGGTGCTTTCTCCTGCAGCCATTCCTCAAGTTGCTGGAGTTCAGAGCATCCTGGAAGAAATGAGGTAGCTAAAGACCCTGAGGAGTTTCACAGGCTTTGGCTCTGCATCAGGAGTAGCACTGCCTCATAGAGGTTGGGTCAGTGAAGTTTACTTGGCTAAGCAAACGCTGGCAGACCATGCTAAGGTGAAGGGGGAGAGCTTGTCCCTGCCAGTCTGTGTGAATAATGGCCATGAGGTAAAGCACATGCAACTGCTGGACAGGAAGGCACTTCATTTTTCCATCCCTCTGTGATGTGCCGACACCCCACATCCCTCTCAGATACATCTCCCCTGTCTGGATGTGGGAGCCTGGAAAAACTGCTGACTGAAATGGGGTGGAACCAAATACCTCACTCAGTGCAGATACCATCTTATAAACAAGCAACTGATATAACACTGATATTGATGTGATACAGAGTGGCCCTCCATGCCAACAGCTTGTGCTCCTTGCCATGGCAAAAGTAGCCCTTGCACCAGGGCTTCCTTGCTTTGTGTGTGCCTCTACACATCCCTCTGGGAGTGGGCTCTGAGGGGGAGGAAGGAGTTAAAAAAGCCAAGGCGGCCCTAACGACCCATCTGCCACCTCATCTCGTGTGACTGAATCATGCAATGGCGGGGGCTGGGAGGGCAGGGAGCAGCTCCCTTTCTCTCCTGTTAGCTGAACCTCTGATTATCATTTCTGTGCAGCCGAGGAGGTGGCAAGCCATTGTGTGTCAGCTGGGAGAGCTGCTGAAAGGGGGCTTCTCCCTGTCTTAAAGGAGAAAGCCCTTCCTAAACCCTCCCTTCACAAAGAAGGAATTGCCCTCCTCCCAAGGAGCCTAGCCAGCAGGAAAGGGCCCTCAAAAAGCTCCAGCCTACCCAACCATTGGAGATCCAGCCCCGGGGGCAATGGGCTGATGTCTTTGACAGGGCTGCCCCCCAGCAGGGAGCAGGGAGCCAGGGTCCCCAGCCTTCCCAGAGAGGCTGGTGACCAGCAGAGCCAATTAGCACCAACCGCAGCGTCAGGTTTTGTGTGATAGAGGCACTTGGCCATGAGGAACTGGTCGAAGCTCCTCACCTCATTTCACACAGCCAACAGCAATCAGATGGTAATAACCATGGGTCACTAGAAGGTGACCTCGGGGTGAAAGGCTCCATATCCCGTTACTGGCTCACTTAGCTATCAGCCTAGCATGTCTTTCTAGTGCTTTGAATCAGAGAATGGTATTCAAGCTCTTTAAGAATGTTCCTGCTGGATGGTGTTTAGCATTGTGCATTTCCCAGCAGACATGCAGGAATGGTAATTAAAATCCTCCATGACTACCATGTACTGGGACCTTGCCATTAGCGTTGCGTGACTAGGCAGGAATGTATTGATTTCTTGTCTGAGCTGTGCACGTTTAGAGCAGACACCACCTCTGATTTTTGTCCTGCTTTATTATGTATGTGTGTGTGTGTGTTCATCTCATGTTAGCCATTAAACTTCCCATTAGTATTTGCTGGTGTTCTACAGCATGCAGAGGCCCTGAATGTACGTAACATCCCTGCTCTGATCTCTGTCAGATCTAAACAGATTGCATCCCACAGCACCAACAATTTAGTCGGCTCATTTATCCCACTCAGGGATCATTTAATTCTTTCTGGCCATTTGTGTCATCTTCTTTTTCCATCATAATCTGTTTAGCTGGGGGAGGGCTGGATGAAAATGGCTAAGGGCCCTTGTTTCTGAAGCAATTCCCGTCACAGGATACATTTCCCCAAGTCGCGTGATATGCTGGCAGTTCCTTTGCCCTAGTTGCCTGCTCCCTCCTCGCTGTGTGTCTGCATCTCTGCCTGAGTTACAGTTTTGGGCCTGATCAGGAAATTAAGGTTTTCTTCACTTATCTGCCTCCCTCGGCAGCTGAGTCACACTGTCTGTTCTGGTAAGTACAACCTCTCCATGGCACTAGCAATAACTCTGGTGCAACCACCAGCCATGAAGCATATAGGCTTGTAGGGAGAACCAGTTTCTTTTGATACAGTGACATATTTAGAAAAAAAATGGGAAAACTTACAGGCACAAAAGCCTCCTTTTCAATTTCAAAGGACAAACAGCAAACTCCTGGAAAGGACTGGCTGACAACAAATGTTTTCAATTTAGTTTGGGTTTGGTAATCAACTGGGCAGTTTGAAAAAAAGGTGGTTAGCACCTGTAAAAAGTTGAGGGATGAGAAGTAGTGAGAAATAAATATTGTGTAATAAAATAGTGCATTTACGGAGTTGATGAGCTTTGCAATCCAGAAGTACTGTGGATTCTAGCATCCAGCTTCTTCTTTGAAGGTATTGTATGAATCTCCCTGAGGATCAGGTTGAGAAGTCAGTGGCTAAAAGGCAATTTCTGTAGAGAAAGCCAGCTAGGTGCTTATGTACCTCTACCAGCTGCCATCGATACTCTGTCTGAGGCTGTACTGCTTGCTCAGCAGCACCCACAGTTTCCAGGATGACATCTGTTGCAGTGGGGGAACATCCTACATGCTGCTGGCTGGGAAATGGGGTGTACACATAAATGCACATGTGTGTGTTCATCTGCATCCATATCCAAACCCCAAACTGGTAGCTGCTTCCCATATGCAAGGAACCTTTCAAGCATCTAGCATTCCCCACTTTTCCTGGCTCTTTCACAGCTGCTCCTGGAGACAAGTGCTCTGAAGCACTGAGGAGAGGGCAGCAATATTTTTTTTTACTGCAGCATGGCAACCTAAGCAAAATGGTACTAAGGGTTCCCAAAACCAAGGCACATTGGGATGTAGTACATCATAACTCTCTGGGGTGATCTGGCTCCTTTTTGAAGAGTAGGAGGAGTAAGAAAGGGGAGTAGATTTAGGCAACAGTAAAGAGCAACCCTGGAGGGATTTTCTACATGGCCACTTATGGAGCTCTTAGCCTTTATCTTTTACCTCTCCTTTTTGTATATCAGGGAGTATGCCTCCAAGACAATCCTGACAGTGAGGTGGCTCTGAGACCTGGTTTCCCATGTGTTAAACGTTTCTTTCCTGTGAAGAGGAGCCTCTAGGTATGTCTAAAACACTACAGTGTCACAGGAGTTCACCAGGAAAGGATGCAGGCCACTGGTCCCTTCATTTGAAGAGACGTGAATGAGCAGCATGACCCACATAGGTCTTCTGTGCAGGATGTGCTGTCAATCCAGACTCCATCATTCCCTGCTCTGGCTTGCTCAGATGGTTTGAGGGTGTGCAATGAGAACTGTCAGAGCAGTCTCTTAAGCTTCTGCTTTAATGGAAGTCACCTGAGCTTCTTTAATAAGGGTCTCCTAGTGATTCAAGGCTGAGACATCATGAACTGGCAGAGAAGATTTTGAAGTTGCTGCAGGGTGCTGTGTAGGGTACTGTGACAAAGTGAAGCACAGCTTGCTCCCGCAATTACAGATTCATGACTCATATAATAATTTAGGTTACAAGGCACTTCTAGAGGTCATCTGGTCCAAGCCTTTGCTCAAAGCATGGCAAATCTTTATGTTAGATCCACCTTCAGAGCTAGATCTAGTTGCTCAGGGCTTTGTCCAGTTGAAGATCTCCAGGGCTGGACGTTACACAATCTCTGGACAACATGTTCCAGTGTTTGACCAATCTCATTGTGCAAAAATATTTCCTAATATGTAATTATATTTTTCTCTTGCTACAGCTTGTTCTGTTGCTTCTTGTTCTTCTGCTGTACACCTTCAGAAAAGTCTCAATTTTCTACATTATTTCTAATTAGGTATTTGAAGAGATAATGCCTGGGAACAGAAAGGCACTTTTGGCCTTTTTCAGTGTGAAGAGGAGCCCAGAAGAAGCAGTATCAGAGCATCCAACCTTGAAATGTTTTCATGTTGCTCAGAGATGCACCTGCCACTGAGATCAGAACAAGCCAAACGATTATGTTACAAACCAGTAAAAATTATTCTCAGGAAATAGGTATGATCTGATGTATCCTGGAGGACCAAGTTACAGAATTAACTCTTGGACAGTCCAATGCCTTTTCCTGGTCTGTGCATAAGAGAAAGCAAAGTAGAGAGGAAAGGCAGCTCTGGGGAAGTCAGTGATACAGGATGGGAGGAGGTGATAAAGACAAGGATCAGAAATCAGTGTCCTTTAAACACTACTCTTCTGAACAGGTATTCCTGTGCTGGATGTGCAGCCTATCCATGCTTTTAGGGGTGCCACCATATGCAAGCTGAATGGTTTTTCTCCTGCAGGACACAACAGTCTTTTTTGCCAGCAATGACTGAATATTTTATGTTGCTGTTTACCCAGGGGTTCTGCAGATTCCCAGGGTAGCTCTGAAAAAGCTGAGAGAGGGGGCCAAAGTGTCCTGTCATGTCTGGGAGCTTGTTCGAACAACAGAGGAGGGGACAAAGCTAGAAAGATTATTGTGTGGTAGTACGTGCCTTTTCATAGTGGCGACTGTTCTTCCAGCTGTAACAGTTTCACAAGGAATCAGAAGTGAAGGAGGCAGCCCAAGAGGGACTGTTAGCCTTCCAAGCAGCCCAGGTGATCTGTATTATGTAGTTAAGAGCTGGCATTGCATCAGGGGGGCTCACTTCTTGACTGGTGTAAATCAGCACAGCCTCTCTGGAGGCTCTGGAACTGTGCTGGTTTATCCTAAATGAGAAAGGGGCCCATGATATCCAGGCTCAGACTGCATGATGTAGGTTTGTCCTCTGTACATGCAAGAGGTATCCTAGGAGTCTAGGACAATATGGATTACGCTAAGGAATTTCTAGCTGATGAGTGGAGGAGGCCACCTAAATTAAATAAAAGTCCTGTATGTCCTGGCTAAAAATCAGTAGCACTATAGCTGGGCACTGCCATGCTCACTGCCCTGGGAGAGCAGTAGCTGCCTGAACTCTGGCTAGGCTAGGGAGCCAAGCAGCAGCATTTGATGAGGAGAAAAAGTATCCTGTTTGTTGGGAGGCTTTTCTCACAGGATTGTGGCCTCTTATGAGGAAGAAAAACTACTATGGAAAAATAACAACAGTGTCCGAAAAATCTTGAATTCAGCTCACGTTACACAAAATGAGGGGCTCATAAACCCTTGGCTTTACTTTAGAGTCAATGAAGAGAGATGAACATCCAGAGAAATACTCAGGTCAACTAAAGTCTGTCTTGTTTTTTGTAGAAGTGTGTGCTTGTCCCTGTGACTACAGGGAGGACAGAAGATGATTACTAGAACTCTATACCCCAGGCATAGTATTCCATATATATCCCATGGGAGGAGCACTCCCTAGCAGAGGTCAGCTGGCATGACAATGCCTGAGTTTTGCAGGAAGGCCAGAGCTGCAGCCTCCATGTCAGAGTGAAGGAGACCAGACAGTAATGAAAAGATCATGACTGTAAAATTACCATGGAGTGGATGCTCCTGACATCGTGTGTTGGAATGCTGGCAAAATCTCAAGGAAAAATTAGAATGGAAAGAAAAGTTAGAGAAAAGGACCATGAGAATAAGCAGAAGACTAGAGCGAGCACTGGTAAACGTTTGGAGTAGAACAATGGCTGGAACATGGGTGGACTATAGAAGGGTTTAGGCCAAGCTCTGACTTGCAAACAAAATTCATGTTTGGATTTGACCCTGCTGATTGTCATGGGTGCTGCTGAGTTTACAGTTTTCCTCACTGAGGAAGGAACGTGTAGGGACGAGAGCAGTGGGGTCAGAGGTGTCTTTCCACTTCTGGTTTGGCAGATTTTCCTCTCTGTGGACTTTTCTCAGCCTCTGGGAAAATCCATTGTTCCTACAGGCTCATTTACTGTAGTTTTCCTCCTAATTTTCATTCATGCTCAGAAGGGTGCAAAATTTGCAGTCAATCAGAGGGACTTTAACAGTGGAGTTTGTCAAAGATAATTAAAGCCTGGAATCGCCTACATGTTTATTTTTATTTTTTTGAAATATGCTGGGATGAGTCCAGATTGTATATCAGGAATAGTTTCTATTGCTTTTCTTCACTTTAATGGCACCAGTTCTTTTTTCCCCTCAGATTCTTCCATTTGCTGCAAAATATATTAGGAGAGAGAACTCCTTTCCTTTCCATGCCATTTTCCCTCTCAGGGTTACCAGAGCACAAGCATTATTAATATCAATCCTTATTCTCCTTAGTCCAGATACCTTTTAAAAATATTATTTTATTATAACACCTTTGCATTAAATAGGAATGTTCAAAGCCCGTTCTCAGGTGCTGTAAACACACTCCTGCTTTGGAGCAGTCAGCAGTTTCAGCAGCACATTTCCAGCCAGCTCCTGATGTTCACACCGAGCTCTCTTGCACAGCTGTGGTGCAAAAGGCCGGCACACATGCACTACAGTAGTATGTGGCAAGCCACCGCACTGGACATGAGCAGAGCGGCCCGAGGCTTTACACTGTGACTGCAAACCCGCCTCTAGAAAAACGTGTCGGGATGAAACAGAGACTGGTCAGGGCAGAGAAGTTCAGTGGTGATGGTAGTAAGGTTAACTCGGGGGATGGGAGACTGTGGAAGAGGTGAAGACTTATGGAGTACTTAAAGGGAGGTAAGAGAACCTGTGACAGCCTGGTATGGCAACTATACAACAAAAATGATAAAGTGGGAGGGACCAGACTGACAAACAGATCCAGAGATGTGGGAGATCCTTCACTGGTTTCAAGAAGGAGTGTCTTAGTCAAAGTGAAAGAGAAGAAAAGATGTGAAAAGAAGTGAAAGAAGAAGGAAAAAGAGGATGAAAGAATGATTTTGTTCAGCATTGCAAAGGCCCGGGGCAGATCCAGTGGGTCACTCAGGGGTTTTCTGGTTTAAAAGGTTTTTGTAAGAATAGATCGG
>VYZR01110038.1:44368-61728 GCA_013400675.1 Oxylabes madagascariensis | reverse complement strand
CCCGCACGGAGCCCCTGCGGCCGGCAGGTGGCAGGGCAGCCCCGCGCCTCGCCCGGCCCGCCCGGCCCGGCCCGGCCCGCCCGCTGCGGAGCTTCCCGGGCGGGGAAAAGCCTTTGTGCTCCCCACCCGGCACGGCACAGCGCCTGCCCCCGGCAGCCCGAGCCGCGGCGGAGAGGGGGCTCCCCGCCCGGGGGACACCGGTTTCCCACGGGGGAGCGGGGCTGCGGCTGCCGCTCGGCCCTATCCGCAGCTGCCGTGGGGTGTGATGGGCGGNAAGGCCCGGGGCAGATCCAGGGGGAGAGAAGAGGGAGATGTATATAAGTAAGAAGGGAAGGAAAAGTGAACAAGAGATTGATGAATATCAGCTGTTGTCCACAGTGCAGTCATAGCTATGGCTGCAGTGAACCATGGATGCATCCAGGGTAGTATTAAATTGCTGGTACGGCCGTATAAATAGTACCACACCATTATTCATGGTGTGGCTGTGGCAGCAAGGGGTGCTGGCAGTCCTGGAGACGGGCCAATTAGCTTTATAAGCTGAAGAAATTATTTTGGGAAGAAAACCAGAGCTGCTTAGGGAGGCAGCAACAGAACACAAACACAGCAGAGATTTTTTTCTGCTCAGAGTGGATGAAATACAGGTCTTAGTTCCCCTCTTTTGTCTTTCATGGGCCCTGTCCCCTCTAACTGGCAGCTACTTTTTCCCAGTGCAGGACCAGTATCTGCACTACCAGTACCCACCTGGGGCACCATTGCCTTCAAGGGCTTTCAGGTGTCCATGAATAACAGCTCTTTCCCTCCAGTGACCAGAGGCTTCAGCACTTGTGGAGCAAAGGGGTTGGAATAACTTCTCCCTCCTCAGTGAAAATTAAATGCAAGAGCCCTCCATTCCCTCCCTACAAGCAAAGTCCTGGCCTATTAACTGGGATGAAGGGATGGAGGGCTATAAAGCAGGGGAGAAACACATCTTTGTGTCTGCTTGCAACTTTGTAAGAGGCAATGTTACCATGGCAATGGGTGGTCTTTACTGAGAAGGGGAGTGAGCTACCGTCTTAGTGTGAGGAGAAGGGGGGAGCAATGCTAAAGGGAGGCAGCCTGAAAATCTCATGGGAAGGGAGACAAGGGGCTGTAGTGCAGGGCAGGGAGGTGGTGTTCAGAGAACCACCTTCGGCAAAGTGGCTGTGACAGCAAGCCTGACATCTGGCACGGCTGCCCCACAATGCGGGCTCTCCACTGAGCTGCTACAAGATGGGCACCTTTAGACTGAGCCCACATATTTCCACTGAGGTCATCACCCCTGTCAAAAGCGAAGGCACCGCAATCAGCCCCCGAGGCCTCCTGCTTGACTGAAAGCCCTCACTCGGATGTGCCCATTCTGCTCTCCCCGCTCCCCACCCTAACACTGTTGGTGTTTCAGCAGAAGCCCTGTTGCCCAGCCGCAGATGACCACGCCGCTGGGCCACCAGAGAGCGGTCAGCCGGCAGTGCAGGGCTGCCGCCTGGTTCGGAGCCAGAGAGGTTCTCCAGCCCCACAGAGAACTGCCGCTGACAGCCCACCACGGCATGGGAAAGGTCTCCTCCCCATTTCTCACACCATGCGGATGCGAGAGGAGTTTCCTCGGTCTCCTGTTTTTTGCAAGGGGAGGGGCTGAGCAGACAGAGCTGTGCGTGCCTGAAACAGTCAGACGATTGTGCGGGAGGTGGGGAGGAGATGGAACAAAGAGCCGGGGCTGACAGCGCGGCACCACCAGCCATAGCAGAGCAACGCTCAGCCTCCTCCCCACCGCTGTCCCTGCAGCCTGGGGCGCGCCACGTCCCTTCCATTCCGGGGCACCGCCTGCCCCAGCGCCGCTGCCCTCGGCAGCTGTGCGGCCCCGCAGGCCGGGCAGACACGGGCAGGGCTCCACGGAGCGCCGGGGCCCGCAGCTCTGACCCAGGCCGCGGCGCGGTGCCCTGCCCGAGGGGCAGCGCCGGGCCGGGCTCCAGGNGGGCGGTTTTATTATTATTATTAATGGCAGCTCGTTCGCGCTGAGGTTATATTACAGCCCCATTGTGCGAGGCTCCGCACAAGGCGGTCAGAGACAGTCTGTACCCGGGAACAGGCAGTCGGAACAGAGAAAGGCGGCAGAGAGGGCGGGCGGGAAGAAAGGCCACTCAGGGAGGGGAAGCGTTTTTTACCCTGGTTCAGCCAACAGGCCCGGGGCAGAAAATGGGGTTTGTAGGCTGCCGCGGGCCCTCTCATCCTTTGGACCTCACAGTCCTCTTGTGCAAGTGGAATAAATAACCTGTGGCTGGCTGTTTTTTGGCGGTTCAGCATTTGTAAGTGCTGACCGTTTACCCCTTGGTTAAAGCTAAACCTGCCTCTCTTCCCCACGCTGTTTAACAGAGGTACGGGCAGCTGGGAGCCCATGCCAGCCTGCTAAGGTAATTATTAATCCCGGGGGCTGCTGGCCGGCCCTGCTGGCACCCAGGGCTCGCTGCCCACCTGCCTGCCAGGGCTCGCCCTCCCGAGGTCAGGCTCTGCTCGGGCCGGGGCGGGCAGCCCCACGGGCAGGGCTCCCGAGGAGCCTGCCAGGGGGAGAGGAGGACCACTGCGAGCAGCTGAACTTTTCACTCCAGTTTGCAGACAGATCTCCAGAGATGCTTGAGAGAGGGGAGGGGATAGGAAGCAAGATTTGCAGGGGGACCAGCCTGGCCTTTGTCAATTCAGCTGCAGAGTTAGTTAACAAAGTTGCAGGTTCTCAGTCTCTTTTTCTCTTTCTTGCCAGCATTTTTTTTTTCCTCCTTCCTCAATATAAATACCCTGGGGCGGTTTCTTTTCTTTTTGGTATGAATGTGATGATCTTTCAGGGCTGTGATTGGCTCCGCGGCTTGTCATCGGGGACACACCTCCTGGCGTGGGGCCACCGCCTCCCCCTCTTGTGAAAGCTTCTCCTTGTAACAAGTGAGCGTAATTACATCAGTTACTCACTAGAGCACAGACCTGCTTTAAATTTTGGCCTCTTGGAGCCAGCGAGAAGCTGAAGGACTAGAAAATGCAGTTTCAAAGGCCTGTAACACTATGGACCATACAAGTCACGCTGTGCTCTTCCCTTCCCAGGAATTAAGGCTCCCAGCCACATGCAAGGAGGAATGAATATCTGTACTAGTTATGGAAATGGCTACCTATTAGGAGAACAGAGCTGCTGCACCTGAGAAGGATTTCTGCTTTGCCAAAGCCTGGCCCACTAAAAAAGATCACATCAGGTCCCTTTTGAATTGAGATTTGGTGTAAATTAATCAGAAAATGCCACACTTTCAGGGGCATCAAAAAGGAAGAGAGCTCAGGGTCAGAGCTGCATGGGCTGTGGGTGATCCCTTAAAAATAGCAGAGCCAATCAAATAAAGGCATCTGTGAGCCAAAAGAAAATGCATTTCACCCAGCAGCAAGATCCTACAAGACAGGACCAGACCTGGTGGGGGGAGAAAGTGACCCTAAAGAGCAGCATTCCTGTCCGGGTGGATGTTGCAGCAGGAGGTTGATGCATTTCTGACAGATCAGGAGAGAAGCGTACAGTGCTCTTGTGAACTTGTTCCAGAAAGGGCTGAGTGCTGTGGTGGGAGCATCTTTGCTGTGCTCCAGGGGCCCAGATCCTCTCTGGGGATGAATAGGTGTAGCATGAAAGAAGCCAGTGCTCTTGCAGCCAAAAACCTATTCCATGCTGGCGTGGCAGAGGTTGGCTGATAAGGAGAAAAGTTTCTGCACAGGAAAGAAAGGAAGCAGTGCTCTGAGTGAAGGAGAGGACTGGTGCCTTATCCCCTTCTTTCCTGTTGGGATGTGACCCTGACGTGTGGCACTGATGCTGCTGCAGCTTGGTGAGTTGGAAGGGTGCAGATGAGGTGTAGGAGAATGTAATTATCCATCTGGCTGGGAGGGCTGAATTCTCAGGTACAGATGTTTGCAGGGTGTCAGAACTGCTATTCTGACATGGGACAGACCCAGGCCTTTTCAAATGTATCTTGCAAAAATTATGCAAGGAGTGACATTTACCCCCCTGTCCCCTCTAGCTATTCTCTAGCATGCAGGTGTTTGCTCAGAGCAGATTCAGCTTCTGGAACAGGCAGAGCAAAACTTGAGCTGACTCTCACATTGTTTGTCCAGCGGACTGAATATGATTGTAGCCTTTTATCCCTGTCTGTCTCTTTCAACTCTCTGCCCTCCATGAAAATAAAAATAATCTTCTGCTTTCTATCCTGCATTAGAGAAACTTCTTCCTGAAAATGTAATGAAAACTGATGTGCCCCTAAGAAAAATGTGGATTTTGATGATTCAGCATTTTCCCATGGAAGATAAAGCTCCTTTGTTCATCTGACCAGCTCCCAGCAAATGGCTCAAAGGCATGTGTTTCATGTTTCCTCCCAGGAACATGTTCCTGAAGCTGCTGAGAAGCTTCCTAGGTCATGGCCCACTCAGTAGGTGTCATTGGATCAGACAGTCTAAAAACTAGGAAAGAGCTCCCCTTTGTTCTTACAGACCTGAAAACATGAAAAATAGTACTCCTGTTTTCTGTAGTATCAGGTGTTCCCTGATCATATGAGCTTCAGTGGGACCTGGGTGCTGCCTGATTTTGGGAAGAGCTCTCAGTACACGTGGCTCTGCCCCATCACTGAGAGGAAGTTGTGGAAAGGAAGGAGCAATGTAACACAGGAGCCAAAGAGGAGGCATGAAAAGGGACAGCAGGCTTCTACTTCCGAAGAATAAACACTTGAGATTTTGGTACCTGAAACGGAAAATACCCTTACCGAGATGTGGGAGCTGCAGGGTACCTAACATCTTTGCAAGAGATGCCTGTCTACACCAAGGGCCATGGAATTGGGACACAGAGCACAGTGTTTAAGGTATGAAGCTGGATTTCTGGCACAGGAGGAGCAGGCAGAACAGAAGGGGACTGGTACTGGGACAGATGCGTCAACAGGCCACGGGCACTTCCATGTTCCCAGATGTCATACCTGACTTCATGCTGACCTCCAGCCCAGAGTGAGGATGTCAGGATCCCAAAGGACATTTGATCATTTCCCTTGCCTGTACTCAACTGCCAGTGCACCTTTCTTTTCAGGTGGCTCAAGCTTTTATCCTTACCTTTATTACAATGTTTAACATTCCCTGCAAGAAAGCATTGTGGTGAAATTCCTTACATAGAGATTGAAATGCAGAGATGGCAGGAGCAAAATAATAATGCTAGCCATAATAATAAATAACAGCCCCATTTGCTTTAATCTGTAGCTCACAAAACAACAGCCCAGTCCAAATTCTCATATGCTGTGGAGATAAAGAGTGTGATTTACTCTGTCAGCTATGGAGAACAGACACACCACAAGACAGTTATCTCCGGCCATAAACAAACTGGAGTGGCTTTGCCTTTTAACAGGCTCCCTTCTCCTCTCCTGTGGAGTGCTACTTTCTGCCTTATGTAACCCTCTGGGCAACTCCACTGACCTATTTAATTTTAATAAACTTGAGCAGTTTGAGCTATGGACCCTTCACTTTTCTGATGCTGTTGCCACTTCACAGGGCTCCCTATCTTGCCCTGCTCTGCAAGGTTCAATAGGTAGTATCTTGGGAGAAGCTAAATAAACAGCTTCCAAGTCCTGACACAACCCATATATGTCAAACTTCCTTTTGAATGTTAGCCTTGGAGGTGAGAAGGAAAAACTGAGTTGACTAGGAAAATGCATAACCTTTCAGAAACAGTTTTTTATTGCCTTCCTTATCACCCCTTTAAGGTCATAAAGATTATGCCAAATAAGCTATTAAGTTTTCCAGGATTGCAAAATATTTTATCAATGATAGAGATGAAGCATGCCGTTCCACTTTTCAATTTTTTGCTTTATATTTCCTTTTATGTTTGGGGATTTGATCTTAATCTTCTCTTCGTACCTTTCTGTTTCCGTCCTGATTGGAGGCATGGTTAATTGTTTCTTGTAGCCAGCAGCCTGCACTGAATTGCAAACAGAAGACCTCTCAGGCAAAAAAAAAAAAAAAAAAAAAAAAAAAAAAAAAAAAAAAAAAAAAGAAGAGAGTGAACCTGGCAACTAAAAATGTGAGCACCATGATTCCTTAACAGACTGAGCTTCAGGTTTTCTCTCTGTCATAGCTCCTAAGATGTATATAAAATTTCTGAACAGCAGTGACCTACAGCAGTGTTCCAGCAGTGACAGCAAACTGCATTCTCTACTCAAGTTAATTTAGGAGCTAGATATATTCTTCCACCTAAAATCATCTGTGAAAAGTTGATACCAGAGCATCTCTAGCAGTTAAATACTGGAGTCTGGGCTGAAAGGGCTGCATACAGGTCTCCACCAGGTTACACTAGGGACAAAATAGAGATCGAATGCCATATGATGCCGTCTGAGATTCCGTTCCTCGCACGCCACAGTGAGGAGCAGATTAGTGTCCTGCTCATAATGCATCCCCTCCAAATCCCTTACTGGAGAAGGATATCCACAGCTTTGGAGAAACGCTGAAAAGAGGCTCAGGAGAGGCCCAATTCTTCACACTGAACTGGAAAATGTTACGAGTGGATTGCAAAGCTCTACTGAATTTTGAGTTAATCCAAGATTTACGTGCCATAAGCCTCCAGAAATTGGGCTGGGGTAGGCTTTAGTTAAAGCAGTGTTAGCTAACCTTTTAAGAAACCCTGTTTTTCCTCTCTGTGCAGCCTTTCTGATAGGCCTTGTTTTCCTGAAGGAACAGATCCTCAGCTGGCATAACACAGATTCATCTTGCTGAAGCCAGTGAAGCTGGAGGTTAGGAGCATCTGACCCGGAAACAATTTCTCTTAATGGTGACATGTTTGTTGCCACCAGGCAAGATGACAGACTGAGTGCTGGTGATGGAAGAGTACCAGACAGGCTACTGGCTCAAAGATTGTCCATTTGGATCTCCCATGGCATTTAGTACAAAGAGAGGCAGAAGCAGGAAGATGAGACACTTCATGGAGTTGGCATGAAGAAGAAGAGGCAAGTCTTGCTCAAGCTGAGTTGGAATGGAAAAACTTTTATCAGGGAAGTGCCAGATATAAATCACGAACAGATACTGCTTGGTTGAGACAATTCTGAAAGAAGACAGTAGCCAATTAATTAATGCCAACTGGCAATAAACCACAAGAGTATTACAACCTTTTAGGACAGCATGTGTGAGCCTTTTTCACAGTGTCCCGGAGGGAGGGGCTGCTCCTTTCCCACATGATTAGACTACTTTCCTAGGATAGACAGAGAGGCCAGGGGTGCAGGATCTTCAATGCGGTGTTTCAGGTGCCTTTCCAATCCAAGCAGGCAAATCAGCATCGATTTTGTGCTCTGTTCATGTTGTCTAGGGTCTTCCTCCAGTCTCACAAACAGTGTAGAAAGACTTCCTTCATGATTGTAGCAGGAAAAACAGTCTGGGTGGAAAAGGATGAAAAAACACAAGTGGACATGACTGCTCTGACAGCTTTGTCCAGCTCTGTTGGGGGATACTTGTAATTCCCAGGTGGAAACTTTGTCTCTGGGGCAGTGATTTGTGGTGCTGAAGCCACCCACAGTCTCTTAGTGGTAGCTTAAGGTAGACTGGTCATTGTGTAGGAAATGCAAGTTCTATCCTATTAACATCCATTGCAGATGGCTTATGATAACAATGGCAGACTTTTAATAATTTTAAGAATGATAAGTTTAATGTATTTTCTCTTTTTTGAAACAGAGCTATTTAAATGTGGAACGATGGCCATCTGTATTTGGATGCTTAGTATATTTGAGAAAAAGTATCTCTTGGCTTGATTTTTTAAAAATACCGAGTTACACATGCTTCCTGCCAAAACGGTTCAGAAAGTTGAACCAAAACACTGCCTAAGCACCTGGACCCAAAGCTTGATAAGTGATAAATCCACTTTTGAGACCAACTGCTCTTCCATAAGTAGAAGAAGACTATTTATTTCCATTTCAGTTTATTCAAAAACCTAAATTCAGTGACTTGCTTATTCAAACTTAAGAAACTTAATGAAGTTTGCAAAAAACCAGGCAAGCTTGTTTTTCTCCTCTGACCTATGAGAAAATGAGGATGAGCAAACAAGATCCAGCAAATCTACAGTGTTAGGGTATATGGCATCCTGGAACAACTTGTTTAACCCACTAGCCACTGATACATCTCCTTTTGTTTAATATTAATTTTTATTTTGTGTTTTGCAATTAAGGTGGTTTATATAAATAATAAACAAAGAGTTTAATATAAATATTTTTAGAGATTTTTAATGGATTCAAATTCATTCCAATTGTGACCTGATATGAGTCAATTCTAAAGATAAACAGTCATCCTATAATGAATTAAAAATACATAATACACTATTTCCCAGTATAGAAAATAGTGATAATCAAGATCTAATAAAAACATGTAAAGCTGTAAATAAATATGTGTAGATAAATCTGTCTGCTGGTAACAGTAATTTAGTAGATAGATTGTATGTGGTTTTAAGACAACAGAGTCTTTCCGGTTACAGCTTGATGACTATCAACTGTTCTTTATGGAAAATAATTAAAAGGATAAATGGAAAAGAGGGTTTTATTTAATATTTAAAAATAAGGTCTCCTGCTTACTTATTTAAATGGGTGATTTAATCTGTTCACTGAAGCTCAGATTTATCAGTTTTGGTCCAGTTTCCTTGTTGTTACTGAATGGGTGGGGTTTTATGCACCCAATGTTTCAATTTCAGGCTGTTCTCTGTGAAGTTGAAGCCAAGGCTCTCTGAACTCCATCAGATTTTCCCCACCAGGGAAGTTTTCCAGCAGTTTGGGACCAGCTTTCAGTGGTCTGGATCTGTGACAACTCAGCTGGGAAAAATCAACCCCTTGTGCAATTCCTCATGGGTAGCTTCTGTCGCTGCCTGACATGTTCCACTAACAGCAGAGGAGTGAAGAAAAAAGATGCATGATGATAACACATGCTAACAGTTTGTGTTGTCCCTGCCTATGCTGCACCTCTATTTCAACCTCCTGCCTGTTTACCAGATCTTTCCCATCTCAAAAGTGACTCTAGATTGTCATCAAAGCCTTTGTCAGTACCTGTGATGAGGCAAAAAGCAACAGCCATGAAGCGGGTGAACCCAAACAGAAGTCATAATTTGAAAAGTAAAGGCAGAGTGAGCATATCTAGTCTGCGGCTGGAGGATAATGTTGTGAAACTGTGAAAACAATGGAATCATTTCATTGAAGAATAAGAAGAAAGAAATACGATAATTTATTGCAATACAACTAGAAGTGTCAGTCACTTGCTAGGAGCTTTTCTTTTGCTTCTCCATCCTTCATTTCTGTCCCATCCCATCCTTTTCTTCTGGGTACCATAGGAACTGGGAACTCCTCCTGCCTCCAGAGCCCAGCACAGAGCTGTGCTGTGCAGGGATTGTTGAACCATCTCTGCACACAGCTGCAGAGTCTCTCTCCTTGTGTGAACTCTCTCAGCCCCCAGAGTGCATCACAGAGCACTGTGCCACCCAAGCATCTGCTAGGAGTAAGGCACGAGGTGAGTGGTAGCGTCAAACTCATGAGGCAAAGGCAGGCAGGGAGCAGAGCAACTTGGTGCTGTATCATATCCATTCTCAGCTGTTTCTGCGTGCAGACAGTTCCCCTGGTGCAAGGTACACACTGCGTATTTGCATCTCCCACCTATCTG
This sequence comes from Oxylabes madagascariensis, assembly GCA_013400675.1. Lineage (NCBI taxonomy): Eukaryota > Metazoa > Chordata > Aves > Passeriformes > Timaliidae > Oxylabes > Oxylabes madagascariensis. The sequence continues at coordinate 52,050 of VYZR01110038.1, read as the reverse complement.
CTGATCAGCCCATCCGTGTCATGAATCAGCTTCTCCGTGAGGTAGAGACCTCTGGAGAAACATGTGCAAGCTATTTAATGCATTTATTGCTGTGTGTTTAGTCCGTTTGTTAAACTAGTAATGGCAGAGTTCATGTTCACTTCATCATGGAAAACACCCTTCCATGTCCCTGGCAAACATGGGCAACCAAATGTCCAGTTGGGATCCAAAATGATCCATACCTGTCATCCCTGAACCAGCTACTGTTTTGCAGCCCTCCCCACCAGTTTACAGTTCCTGTTCTTGAGCTCCTTCCTCTGACTATAGATGCCTATCAGCATAACTGGAATTCATGGCATGACCTTTGATTCCTTCTGTCTTCATGCCAGACTCCAGCAGGGCTCTGTTATCAGATACTAAAGTCTATTACGACATGAAGTGCATGCGCAAATTTACCCAGGCGGGTGCGCTGGCATCCTTGCCTGATAGTTCCACCTTCGCAGGGGAGCACGGGCATCTCTCAGCCTCCTTAGGGCCGCCAGAGCCTCTCTTTACTTAAGGAAAATATGTTGGCATGAAAGGCAAACGATTACACATGCTTCTGCTATTTTCTCTTTCTGAGAGTAAATGCTTGTTCACATGCCATGATGTCATCTTTGACACCACACACTGGTGGTGTGTCAGGCAAAGGTGGTGTTCTCATCCGCTCACACCCTGAACCTGCAGGGAGCCTTCAGTCCTGGGGCCCAAAGATCTGCCCTCATTATCCTCCTTCTAACTCAAGGCAGCAACATTTTCCCAGGTCGAGGCACAGATAAGGGATATGACTTGCCCAGCATCACCCTGTGAAGGCTATGGCAAAGCTGGGGATAGAAGCCAGGTCTCAAGAGTAGCAGTGTTATTCTGATGTGCCACAGGTGGTTTCATGACACATACAAGTTCTTCCAAAAAATCCTGTCTCCTGTGCAGACACGACAGTCATCAGCAGGGCTGCTGCCTGAGCCCTTTTACACCTCAGGGTATGACCGTTCTAGGCTTGACCTGTGGAAGAGCTCCAAAACTGGCAGTATGGGGAGGTGAGGGGCTGGTTGTCCTCCTTCTGTCCTGGGTAGATTGTCAAAGTTTGGGCCCAGTCTCTGCAGAGAGTCCCTGCACAATCTGTAACCAAAGCAAATCTGGCAGAGGCAGCAGGACTCCTGCAGTGCACTGTGGTCATGTGTATACAGCAAGATATCTCTTCACCAACAGGCGATGGAACACAGAGACTGCTCCTAGTCTGAATCCTTCCTGAGATGCCTCCTGGGACCACTTGAGCCACAAAATGAATTCTCATTTCCTCTAAGACCCTTGCTCAGTGCTCCTGGCTGGTTCCTTATGCTGCATTCCCCTTTGCATGAGGGCTGAGCTCACCATCAGCCACCTTGGCCTGCCATCATTTCACTCATTACTCTGAGTGAAAACTCTCCAATCTAGTTGTTCTGGATACACCATGCAAAATCTCCCTGCCTCTGCCTGGTCTCGCACGTGCTGGCTTGTGGCACGTATTTTGGATTTGGGCACTCTAGCTGCAGGCAAATTCTGTTCTCCTTCGGCAGCATGCTGGGTTTGTCAGAGGGTATTAGGAAATGTTGCGTGGTGAGTGGAAGCACACAGTGCATCTGAGGTGGTTGCTGTGGCTGTAGGAGGCAGCTCTGACCTGGCTCGTGCAGCCTCTCCTGCCCCGGGAATTCTCTGTGCTGCTTGCAGCAGTGCTGCTGCGACTCACCCACTCACCCACACTGGCTCCACAACTGCCATGCCAGTGGCCAAACTGGAGTGTCTCAGCTGATCCAAGGGAATTTTAGTTGAACCACCTTTGCCCACTGTGAGCAGGTGCCAGTTTGTCAAGCCTTGGTGATGTTAGCTGGCACCAGGGAATGCAGTGTATTCATATGCATGCTCTCCATGGGCCTGCAGGAATGCTTCTTGCTAAATGACTACACATAGGCCTTTGCAATCCTTAAATGTAGGAAGTGCCTTTTTGCTGTGCATAACACACCATTGAAGTCATCGGGAAGCTGCTTCTCCCTTGCCCCAATGTCTCTCAGCTCATCACACAGCAGAAGTTTTGCATGTGAGAGGGATGGGATGTGGCCAACAGCAGGCTTAGCAAATTGAGCTTTGGAGAGGCAAGGTTTGATGCCAGGTCCACAGACGTAGGGAGTTTGCTGTTAAATCTCCTCCCAGACAGACTCCAGACAGTGTGGCATGGGGCAAGAGACAGATTTGGTATTAGTCAGATTTTAGGCATCTTTGTGCAGTGCAGATTAAAACCAAACACCTAGAAGGGATGTGTCTTCAGTTTTTCCATGATGTGCTTTGTCCCTGTAACGGGCAGGCAGTTGCATTTGGAGCTAGCTTCAACCTGAGGTCTCCAGACACAGTCCTGCAAAAAGTACAGCAAACAATGCTCTGCAGCAGCACAATGTGCTTGCTGTTGTTCTCACTCTGGTAGTGTGTGCTGTTCTCACACGCAGCTTCACACTTCCTGGTTATACATTAGCAACAACACATTCTTTAGCTGAAGTTTGAGTTGGACGTAGATTGAAGTCTGATACTACAAAGTACGGTTGGGGAGAAAGAAAACATCACTCAGGGTCAAATATTTTCTGGTCTGGGGTTAGTAGGCAGAACATGTGTCAAAGCACTAAGAGCTCTTATTGATGAGTATTTATTGGGTACCAGGAAAAGAGATACAGGCACAGGTAGAACAGGAAGCGGCTGCTTTGGTGTGGGCTCAGCAGAGCTGATAAATTGGGGGCTGAATAAGCCAGGTCCTTCACTTTCAACTTCTATCCACACCCTTCAAATCTATGCTGTACCCAGAAAGACCTGGTCATTCAGAAAGCCTGCACTTCTCTCCCGTGGTTGCCGGGGCCAATCCGTTGTGGTGTGTAGCACTCTTGACTGGAGACGGAGAAGCTGGGACATTGCCTACAACAACCAGCTGTTCATACCAGCCATTCCTGCTCTGAAAGAAGAGTGCCACAATTGGATATTTGAAGGCTGGCCTTTTGTCCAGCCCCTCTCTTTCCCTGCATAATCCACCTGAGTGGTACACATTGCAGAGTATTATACTGCCTGGAGAAAGGGCTTTAGTATGTGCCAGCTGTGGACAACCTTCCACAACTCCCGTGCCATCTTTTACTTGTGACCTAGCCATTACATGCATCCCAACAAAAATCATGTGTTTAATTCAGCTGGACCTAGGTTGAATGTCATGCCTGAAAAAAATGATTCCCTATCCATGTGCAAAACCATCTTAGCTCTGAGGAAGAGAAGAAACTAAGAGTAATATCAATGCAAACATATCCCAAGATTAATGCAAACCCATCACCAAGGAAATTTGATTTTTAATAATTCAAAATACATATGGGAAATGCAAGGTGGGAAGAGAGGAGGAGCAAGTAAAGCCAAAATAGATCCAGGCAGAGAGCTATGTCTCTCTCACCAGCTGTGTTTGGTCACTGGCAGCTCAATCTAAATCTTACCATAGGAGGGACACAGGGCAGATGGTGGCAGATCACTCTGCCTTCCTTATTACCTTGCAAGATCACAGTGCCAGTTTTACTGAAGCACACGAGGACAGGTTGTTGAAGAGCAGTAGCTGTTACCCTCCTTTCCCCTTTTTCTCTCACTTTGATGCTTTGTGGAGTAGCCATGCTGTGATTAGGCTGATATCTGTAGTCTCCTTGCAGCCCTCTTTTATGAGGATGCTTGTCCTGTGGAGGAAGGTGGAGGCAGAACTGGCCTCTAAAAGAGTTTTGCTGACAAATGCCTTTGGACATTCACCAGAGGTCTCTTTTTCTTTCATTTACTTGTTTCATAGAACCCTTTTACTCTCCTGAATCAGCTACATGTGGAAGGAAGGACAGAAAGAGAAGCAGAGCTATACAGGAGGCTGTGCCAGCCTCCTGATTCTTGCAGACTAGAAATGAGGTATGGACCCCTTCTTGATCTCTGCATTTTTGATTGCCTGTGGATCACAAAGGCTCTTTCAGCACACTGATTTGGTTTGCTGTCGTCTCAGAGGGGGCTGCTCAAGAGACAGCAGTCGGTGGACTTTGTCCAAGGAGACTCATGAAGTTTCATCTGAGCCCCAGCCTGTTTAAGATAGTGAAGTTGAAGTTGTCTCAGATGTAGCAGAAATTAAGAGATTTGCTAAAGGTCATAGAAAAAGTGCAACAGAAACAGGACCAAATGCAGGACCTTCACTGCATGGAGAGACAATAGTTGGGCAATCATTTCTAGGGAGGAGATGCCAAACATTGACACATAAATGTCCCTTGTGGGACATCCCCTTGCAGAGTCTCTTGGCCAGCCCTAGAAAATTAGGGCAGGACAAGAACACAGCTATTGTCTTATTTATCAAACCAGCCAGAGACTGCACAGGCCAAATCTTGTCCTGCCTTGCTCAGGTAGGTTGGTGCAAATGTTGCTTGGGTGAAATCAGTGTTTCAGCTACCAGAGTGTAATGTCTTGGCCTAGCAGACTGGCAGGAAAAAGGATGCACATTTGGACAAACCTGTGCCGTAGTGACAGTTCATTTAGATTTTCTTATAGGTACAAGTGGTTCATGTTCAGAGTTAGTCTTTCCGAAATCCACTACTTCTGAATCTTTAGCGCGAGCTCCCCTGTACAAAACTCAGTGTAAAATTACTCAAACACAGCAGCTGACATGCACAGTTTTGCTGATGAAACAACAACAGTTTTTTCCCAGTGCTTCCATACAGTTGTTTTGTCAGTGGGAGGTATGATTTTAATAACATTAACATGAATAAACAATGCCCTATGTCATCTGCATTTATTGGGCCTGCTTCCCTCCAAATTTTTGACATGACCTTTGATAAGAGAATGGCTTGCTGGAATGACCATAGATTGCTAGGAGCTCCTGTGAGACAAATCCTTATCAAAGGCTGAGCACAGCCGTGACCAGCATGGAGTGCCAGTCCAAATTTACCCAAGCTGCTATGTTGGCATGAGTCACTAAATTCTCAGCTTCATGAACTTTTATCTTCCCCTGTGAAATGAAGGCATCACGGACTCTCCTCTTAGCTGCCACTAGGCTGCTTGACACCACAGAAATATGCCCAAGTGTGAACATGCTCACCTTCCCAACCCATGCATCAAGCTCCCCTCCCCAAAAACCTCAGGGAAGATATGTTTAAAATGTGTGTTTCCCAAGTGCAGCTCTGTTTACTTGTCAGTGATTATTCAAGGAGGTGTTTTTGGCCTCTCCTCTCCCATTCCTCAGTTCTCAACCTAACAAGGACTGTATTCTTGTCACGGTGTTTTTCAGGCAAGGAAGGAGAAGCAGCAATGACTTCCCAGTGCCAGCTGGCACTGTGCCATGTGATTGTTGTAAAATGGGAATGTAATAATCGTAATAATATGATTCTTGCTCAGTTTGAACCTCTCCTGAGACAGTCTTTTTATTTGAGGGGTGGAGAGAGAAGAATCTCTGTCTGGCTGTTTTCTCAGTCTGCCATTCCAGCTGTGTCTCTATCCTTCCAACCTTGCCTGTGGCAAGCCAGGTGCCTTTGTAAAGGTTGCACCCTGATGCTCACTGCAGCTGCAGGGAGAAGGCCCCCAAAACGTTCTCTGAGCACTAGAGTGACTTCTGAATGCCTGATCTGCTTTTCACAACTCTCAGTGCTATCTGGTGTCTGCACTGTGGACGGTTTTGTGTTTGCAAGAAGGCGCTGGAGCACCAGGACAGTGCAGTGCGTATGAGTGGAGAGTAGTGGCTCAGCCCCAAGTGTTCCCCTCTAGCTTTCCTGCCTGTCTGGTTGTTAGGAAGTAGAAGGGAACTCAGTCATTAATAACCCTTGCAGTTTTTTGGCCTCCATGCTGAGCCTGTCCATGAGAGACCAATTATAATTGTGCTGCGGCCAGAAACTTCAGCTAGATGGCCAACATTCTGGGATTCTAAGAAATCCAGTGGAAGAATTTCTTTGTGGAAAGAGAGAGGATGAGAAAAAAGAGGATTTTCTTGGACACATGGTAGTCTGTGAGTGGGGCCAGGATTTCATATAAAGAAGCCCGCTGTGGCTGGCACTCTGTGTAGAGAGCCAGCAGGAGCCTACATGTCTCTTTCAGACCTAATGGGTCCAGCTTTCCCCACTGGGGATGGAGGTCACCCTTCAGCCATCTCCATAGGACTGCCCTGCTCTTTCACCACACACCTTTAGGGAATAGATCCCTTGGGAGAAGCTGGGAAGAGCCTGGACTGATGCCAAGACCCAGGATGGAGCAACTCCTTGCCTATTTTTTTGTTGCCTGAGTCATTGGGTCCCCAGGAGAGAGGAATCCCATCCTGTCCTAGGCAAATCTGCACTGCATGTTTGTACCCATTTAACCCGTAACAGAAAATATTGCATTTCATGAATGCATGGGTGTTCTCACCACTGCAAGACCTAAAATCGGCATTTCCAAAGAAAAAAATGCTGACTAAAATGATTATAAAATATATTAAAATAATGTGAAGAAGAAAAAAGTAAATCTCTTTATCAAAGGATTTATCCCTGAGCACATGACGCGTTTGGAGAACAATCCAGGGAGGGAGTGTGTGAAAAAGGCTTTATGACAGCTGAAGGTTTTAAGTGTGTAAACCTTTTCCAGGAGTTAATCCCAGGTGCCGATGCACATTAGGGGTTTGTCTTCATTCAGGCCCCTATGCAGAGGGGGAGATTCTTTTTCACAGTACATGTCACACTTCTTTTTGCTGTGGAGTGATAGGTCAGGAGAAAATGTCCTGCATATTTAGTGAATCAGGGAAGGGGTAGGTGTGTGTTCTGTTCTCTGCCAGGGCACTGCAGTACTGACAGCATTTCCTTACCCAGCACTTACATATATAAATGTGGAGGGTTTGGCAGGTGTTAAAACTTCTCTTTTCTTACCCGTGGTTGGGCACTGAAACAGGCCCCAGGGAAGTGGTCAAGCACCAAGCCTGACAGAGTTCAGGAAGTGTTTGGACAATGCTCTCAGGCACATGGTGTGACTGTTGGGGATGGTCCTGTGCAGGGCCAGGAGCTGGACTTCAATGATCCTTGTGGGCCACTTCCAACTGAGCATACCCCGTCATTCTGTGATTCTGTGTGATTCAGTGGTGTATATACATACCATCAAAAGCAGGGAATGGCCACAAGGCACACATCTGATGCTGGCTGATGTGAGTTTAGGATTGCATATTAGGGCTGATGCTGGCCATGTGAGTTTAGGATTGCAGTCATAACAGGAAAGGGCTGAACCTTGTGCCATAAACCCTTCTGGGAAAGTGTGTGTGGAGATGTGTCAGCTTTGGCCATTCTCTGAGGGGGCCACAACTACCCCTTGTCAGTTTTGACAAGGTACTTTTGACTCCTTGTCAGGAGATTAAGAATAGGAACCTACTAAGTGGTCCCAAAATGTCAGTGTTATTCCAGGCACAGGAGCAGCTGGAAAAGAAATGTTGTTTTCCCTGTTGTTAGAAATGCCTCCTGTGTAAGCCATGCACCAGTCACAGGACTAAAATGTGAGAAGTGACCATTTTTAGGCTGGTGGGACCGGAAAAAATTAAAAGGCAAAGTTTAAAATAGAGGGCATATGGCTTCAAACATACTCAGGACTCTCTGAGAGACCTGCACCCTACACTGAGACAAGATTATTTTGAGAATCTGGCCATT